>JBBPBO010001985.1:614614-643944 GCA_037974295.1 Cicer cuneatum
TCTTGACCATCATTAAAAAAAAAAAAAAAGGTGCGTCCAATTGACAAAAGGCATAAGTGATTAATATAATTTCTGAACCATTTAAATTATAGAAACAGAATAGTATTAGATGTCATTTTGCCTTTTCATATAACAAAACAACATGAATTTAAGAGACGCATACAAAACACTTAATTGACTCAAATACTGTCTTCATTCAAGGGAGATACTCATATATGCAACGGTTATGGCCTGCCATTGAAAAAAGAAATAAATAAATATAATTTTCAGTGATAAAATATTTCAAAATCTGATAAATAAAATACAAAAGGGATTATTAAAATGATTACTTGGGTCAAGATCAGAGGTAATTGCAGCAGAGTTAAAATAACAAGAGGCTCCTTTGTGCTTGAACCTCTGATAATAACTATTGAAAACATAGGAAGCATGGTCCTTTGTAGTATTTGGAAGATAACAAGGATGCTTCAATTGTATGTTAATGCAATCTGCACCATTATTACAAGCCCAATCCATAGCTGTCTTCAACACATCATCTGGTGTCTGTACATCAGCTATGCACCATTCCTTATCTTGTCCTGAAATTTTTCAATATAACTAACTTATCATCATTGAATTCCATTTTTTTTAAAGAGTTTACCGATGAAATTTACGTTAATATAAAAAGGAAAACAAGATATTTCAGTGTTTTTTTTTATAAATAAAATAGTAAAAAAATTTGCATATAACTATAAGTTCAAACTCGAAACATAATATTTAATTTAAGAATATTAGACTACTTATTACGGATTAATAGATAATAATGAAAAAGTAGTTTTTACACTAAAATAAAAGGACAATGAAACTTATCCTTTTTAATTTAAGTCATTTAAAAAATGCTAATTAGTTAGGAAACTCTTTGACTGAAAGAGAAAAACTTAGCGGAACATGAATTTGGGTAATGTTGATTTTACCGTATGCTTGAAAAGATAAGGTTGCAAGGAGCGTAGTTATCAAAATTTTGATCATCGGTGAAGTCATTGTGTTCTTCAGGAACTTCTGGTATCCATTTGAGTGTAAATGAAATGGATATTTATGGATTATTTGAGTGTAGTATTGTTAAAAAACAAATAATTTAATACATAAAATAAAAAAATTTAACGGTAGCAAATACTATATCTTGTTATTGCTAGTATTTAATATGTACTTTACACGGTTATTTTTACCATATGTTACGCCTAATAAAATACTAGTATTTAATAATTGTGCCAAGTCAATATTATATTGAATGGAGTTATTTAAAATTTAATGAGGTTGATTAAATTTTAATGGAGTTGAATTGTATTTTGTTTTTAGGAAAGAAGTTGAATTTTAATTATTAAGTATATTGATAAATCTTGAGTTCGAATTTGAACAAAATATTTAATCTAATAATTTTGATATTTGTCAATTAAACTAAAACAATGACATTTCGTATATAGTAGTGTGAAATCAAATTTAAAATTTTTTTTATATTTAATATTAAGAGAGTTTCATCGTTAAATTAAAATAAATAAAATTCAATTGTTTTTTACTTGATATATATCAAAAGTTTTTAAATATATAATTTTTATTTCTTCAACGTTTTATATTAATTAGTATTGTTAATAGAAGTATGAATGAATTATATTTAATTAGTATTGTTTATAGAAGTAGTTATCCGTAATGAATGAATTATATTTAATTAGTATTGTTAATAGAAGTAGTTATCCATAATGAATGACTCGTAAGAAATACTTTTTATTGTATTTTATACTTTCTTTTGACTCAAATATCATGATACAAAGTCATATTTGGCGATATAGCACCTAAGTAAATTTAAACTATTAATTTTTATATATTTTACGTTCTCATTTACAAAGTACCCTTATGAAATAAAATTCCACACAAAATTAATAGAATCGATATAAAAGTTTACTTATATTTAAGTCAAAATTAATATATTCAATATTTATTTGAAAAACTTATCGAGGTATAAAAATACTGTTATAAGATTTAAGATATTATGTCAAAAAACATATTTAAGATATTATATTTTACGGTTGTAAATTTAATATATATGTTTTAGGTTAAATAGCACATGTGGTCCCTTTACTTAATTTCAGTTAACATTTTAGTCTTTTATCTTTTTTTTTTTCTCAATTTGGTCTTTTATTTTAATTTTAAGTAACAATTTGATCTTTTATGTTTTAAAATGTTAACAATATTATCCTTTTTTTTTACAAAAATTCAAAAAACTCATCAAAATTTTCAACAAAAACCCATAAAATTAATTATATTCTTTAATATAATACAAATTTTATCAAATTCGTAACTCAAATCTTCAAATAAATCCATACAAAAATTTCATCAAATTTCATTCTTTATTTGATATTGTTAGAAATGGAAATATGAGTTTATTTGAATATTTGAGTTTTGAATTTGATGAAATTTGTATTATATTGAAGAATACAAATAATTTTATGAGTTTTGGTCGAAAATTTTGATGAATTTTTTGAATTTTTGTAAAAAAAAAAAGGATAACATTGTTGACATTTTAAAACATAAATGATCAAATTGTTACTTAAAATTAAAATAAAGGACCAAATCGGGAAGAAAAAAAAAGATAAAGAACTAAAACGTTAACTGAAATTAAGTTAAGGACCACGGGTGCTATTTAGCCTATGTTTTATAAAGGGGTGAAAATAATATATTATACTTTACCTTTTTTGACTAAAATATATTAGAATTAGTTAACTTAATATTTTATTGTATTATTTAATTTATTTTTCATTTAATAAATATAATTTTTTTTATACTTAATAATAATGTAGATGTATAGTTAATGCATTCAAAAGCCTTTTTTAATCAAGAGGAAATAAAAGACAAAGCAACAAAGAGAACCATACACTTTTAAGAAGAAAAAAGACAAATGCAAAAATATATAAACCGTTCACATCATGATATGTGCTATGAATAACAAAAAGATAAAAAGAAGTCAACTAATCTAGCACAAACAACAAATCGTTACCAAAAGACTAAATAAACAAATCCTTTAAAACACTAAAACAATATCCAAGTAAGATAAGAGTTGAGAACTCCATCAATATAAACCGTATTCAAATCCATACAATTTAGATTTGATCCACATCTAAGATAAAAATCTAACATCGATGCATAGGCGATTGAGTTGGATAACTATACTCTAATTTTTACATTGTCTAAAGAATCAATCATTGATACAAAGACAATTGAGGAGGATACAAAATCACTTAGTTAATTTAAAAAATTCGTAAAAGGAGACAGTGATAAATAATAATGAATATATTAATGAAATATTAATTTTATTTTTCATATTAGTTTTTTAGTCAAAAAATAAATAAAAGAAAAAACTAAAATTGATATTTCATTAATATACATTGTATAAAATATGAGTCACTTTTTTAATTAAATTAACTTATATTGTGAGACAAATAATGTACTTATGTACGTAAAAAAACTAATTAATGTAATTTTTTCATCGGAAAAATATTAGAAAATGAGTCTAAAAGTAATTCGAGAAATACTTGTATCAAATGTGTATCTTTTCGCTAAGTTAAGGAACGATTTCTTGCATATTACAAAAAAGTAAAGTTTGATTCTTCTTTTAATCATCCAATCAAATTGGATTTCTATTTTAAAGCTAGAGAGTTTTAGTTTTTCTTTCATTTTTTAATTAAAATATGACAATGTGAAATATGACATGCTTTTAAATAACATCATACATAATACGATAATATAAAATGATTAATATTTAAAATAAAATAAAAACACCTTAAAAATTTAACTTTCAACTTCAAAAATTTTTCATACATGTAATTTAATATGACGTATGAATTAATATATTTAGATGGTTCTATATTACGAAATTGCATTTTATATTATTTAAAATATGTCAAATCGTTATTTTTTAATTCAAAAATACGATGTCTGACCAAAACTGTCGACTTTTAAAATAGGAGAACCAATTACATGAATTGATACAAATAAAATGACCAAAAGTACAATTAAGTCAAAAAGTAATTTTACCATTAAATAATTTAGGGGATTATTTATTAATATTTTTTTAAAAAAATAGAAGTTATTTTTTGTTTGATAGACAAATTAAAAAATTATTATTATAATAAACAATTCAAAATAGTTTCTCATATAAAGAAGTTTTTAAATTATTTTAAATTGAGAAAAATATCATGCACTATTAATGTAAACTAATTTTATATTTATAGTTAATTAACAAGCACATTTTATTTTATTATCTCATCATATAATTATAATTGTCATTATAAAATCACTCATCAATTAACTGTTTGTATTAGTACAAAACTATTTGCATTAACATTGTATTGCGTATTAAACCCTTCTAATTTTTTTTATTCAATGATTGTAACAACTAATAAGAACTCTCAGAAGTGATTATTTTAAAAAAGAAACCGCAACAAAGGATTTTAAAATTTCCACGAATCCAATTATTTTATAAAAAATGTGAAAGAGACGCAACACAAAGACCATTAAAAAATCTAGGTTCTCATCTTCTACTCTCAGGGGTGGTTCAAGAACCATTTTTTTTTTTTTAATCAAATCTTCAAATCATTTTTTTTATCTAAGTGAATTATATATAAATTTAGTTTTTCTTTTATTATTTTTTGTTGTGATTTTGTTGTTTGAATGTAAATTTTTATTTTTATTTTTTTTGTCTTAGTGCGACACTTTTTTATTTTTTCGTCTTGATGTGTTGTTTGTCTTAGTGCGACACTTTGATCGATTATAAATTTAATCAATAATTTTAGCGCTATCAATGTTACATATTTTAAGATTATGTATTTAGATACTTGAATTTTATCATATTTATTAATATGTTGCGGATTTGTGTTATGTTGCCCTGCATTGCTGGTTTACTCTATTAACTTAATTATGTGAGTTTTTCCCTATATTTATATTTTTTATTTTTAACAAATTTGTATTTCATCGATATGAACCAACAAATATATTTTTATTTTAAAAAAAAAAGACCATTAAACATGTTAAATATGTGAGGGAATCCAATTGACAAACGGCATTGCTCATTCAGATACACAGAATATTTTTTCTCAACCATTTAAGTTGAAACAGAAGAACAATTTAATGTCATTTTGCTATGGTAATTTTTCATATCAAGATATATGCGCGCAGAATATTCCATTCACTTCATTGCTGTCTTCACTGTGAGAAAATAAATTACTTCAAACTTCATTTAAGGGAGAAACTCAAACTTACAAGAGCCATGGCCTGCCATTGAACAAAGAGAGAAAATGATGAGACTATGTTGAATATTTATCAATTTGCAAAATTGAGGGACTATGTTGCCTATTCACATTAATGAAAGGATAAACCGTTAAAATTAATAACTTTTAAGATGATTCAACTCAAATGATGAGAGATTATTTAAATTACTTGGGTCAAGATCAGAGGTAAGTGCAGCAGAGTTGAAATAGCAAGAGCCTCCTTTGTTCTTGAACTTCTGATAGTAATTGTTGAAGACATAAGAAGCATGATCCTTGACAGTATTTGGAAGGTAACAAGGATGGTTCAATTGTATGTTTCTGCAATCTGCACCTCCCACATTACAAGCCCAATCCATGGCTCTCTGCAGCTCATCATCTGGTGTCTGCTCATCAGCTATGCACCATTCCATAAATTGTCCTGAAAATTTTCCAATTAAAATCATCATGATTCATGATCAAATCAAATATAGCACTAGTCTTTGCCTTCTAATGAATAAGTAAAAGTTTTTACCATATGCTTGAAAAGATAGACCAAGGAGCATAACTATCAAAATTTTGAGCATTGGAGAAGTCATTGTTCTACATGAGCTTCTGCTGTTTTAAAACTTGAACTATAAATGTATACTTATATGTGTGTCCTTTTTTATTATATGGTTTGTCTGCATAGGAAAAAACTTATATTATAATAAAATTATTTATTTTTGCTCCAAATTGTGGCCCTACTTCGGTTCCTTCAGTGTCAAGTAACTTAATTGAAACTTTTTTGCTCTCTAGAATGTCCCTATCACTATGATTTTGCTACACTAAACTTTTTTTGCTTTTCTTATATCTAGATCTTAGGTGTGGAAATCCCAAATATGGTATCTCTGATGTTTTTTTTAATCTATTGATAACTTGCCAAATGAGAGTGGATAATTGCACATGGTACATAAAGTAAATTCAGAGAACCTCTACAATAGTACTTAAAAGAATAATAAAAATTCTGTGGGGATCAAACAAATTATCTTATTGGTTAAGCTTCTGATGCTGTTTAAGATTCTGATGTTAGTGTTTTATTGTACAGTATATCAAGAATAATAGTCTAGTAGGTCCACCCTAAGCATATTTTCTTTTGCAATGAGGAATCTAGATAACTAATTTACCAAGCAAGGAATAAGAGTCTATATATAAAGCATAAGTTAAGGGTGCTTACAGGAATTGCATTTAAAAAAATTAGTCCTTTTATTTGTTTATTATATATCTTTTTCCAACTAAATTTTATGGCTTATTTTTTTATTTGCCACAAGGGATAAAAAGAAAAGGGTATAATTAATTAGGTGCAATCATAAAAACTTGAGCAGAGGCTTATCCTGTTTGGAGTACAAAAGACAAACACAAAATTTAAAAAGAATAACAATTTGTCATGTTAGTTTATATTAAAAAAAAAATGTTGTGTTATAAAGTGTCCTCATGCATTCCTTGTATTTGCAGGTGAAAACACCCTGAAAAGCTTCTCCAAACTGTCACCTTAGTCTTTATCTATATGTATTGAATAATTGTAACTGTTAGATTCGTTAGTTAGCATTTTGTTGGTTTGTTAACAGAATTTTTGCCTTTCTTTTCTCTGTTTTTCCTCTATCTATATTCATCATACTATCATCAATATTCAATAAAGATAATTCATCACATGATTTAGGATGTAGTACTTTTTAGCATTCTCCTTTTAGTGCTTTCATGTCAGAAAGGAATTTAATTCCAATGTCCTAACAATACTACCTATTTCAAAGTTCAAACCATTGTTGGTTATTATTCTGTGCCAGCCCATATATACTTCATCATAGGAAAATTAACTTTTTGCTTAAATATTGTGGATTAATAATGTACCTGATCCTAATTATGATGAATATATACATAGTGACAAGCATGCCCTCAAAGAGATCTGTTCTTCTATACATATTTATTAAATTCATATAGCTATATAATATGCTAAATTCTACGATAGACCACTTTAATATGTGATCCATCATTCGAAACTTAATAATGATAGATTTAGTTATTAGACATAATAGTGAGTTATATTAACGTGTCTAATAGTCGTTTCACTGAAGTAGAAGCTCACAATGTTTCTTCTCCTTGAAGTAGTAGAAAGTGTTAAAAAGAGTGTAGTCTTTCGTTCCAACAATGAAGCAATTAGGCGTGATTTTAGTTCAGTATATAGATTCACTTTAACTAATTAAAAGAAAAAAGATTACTTAGCAGATTGATAAAGAAGATGTAAAAAGAGTGATGCTAACTAAAAACAATACACAACTTGATTCATATAGATATTCATCATATATAACAAAGTGTTATACAACTAATTAATAATTAAAACTGGATGATTAATTAGACAATGCAAGTTTACATGCTACAGATGAAGAGAAGTATCAACACCAGAGTCACAAACGTTGTTATCATATTCTTTCATGCACTGTGATGTTGTTGGCCACAGTGAAAGAGAAGCATGATGATTTGGTGAAACTGATGATGAGTTGATATTGATCAATTCAGGGTGAAAAAATATCCTTGTAATTGGTTCATGATGACACATACTTGAATTGGAATTGAAATTGAAAAGTTTAGGTTGATCAGTGTTGCTGCTACTAAGCATTTTGAGTAACTCTCTTTTTTCCCTCATTTCTTTCACTCTTTGTAACTGTCTAAACCTCTCTTGTAACAAAGCAATTGAAGAGTGAACCATAGTAGGCTCATGGATTTTTCTGTTCATTATTATTAAGAAATTGGACTCAAAGGTGTCATGTATTGCTTTACGTGTGTATTTATAGAGTGATAATAACATGACATGGCTAACATTTTATAATATAATTATTATTATTATTTAGTTTTTAGTGTATCGATGAAATTCTTAATGATAAAAAAAAAGGAATGAGAATCGGCAGGTAAGGTGCAAAGTCCAAAAAGAAGATGTTGATTGAGCAATCTATATAGGAGGATTGCATAAGCATATATATATATGTCCATTACAAAGTGGCAAAATCATTGGTAAAGCAGAAAGAGACTCATAGAATAGTCCAAGGGAATGTCGGAATTTAGCTCATGGAAGGGTGTGTTTGGAGGAATATTGAGTCCTGTACTGCTGTGCCAAAATGTCCAAAACCACTCTTCTTTTCAGCTTTGTTTGTATATCTTATAATCATATGTATACTTATTCACTTTCTTTTTTATTTGTTATTTTAAAGTTATTTACACATATCAATAAGTTTTATTTTTGATGAAATTGTTTGGCTTTACCAATTTTTTGAAGATTTTTTTTTATAACTATTTTATTATTATAAAGTATCTAGTGTCTTTTAAAAATGATTAATTTTTATCAAAAAATGTTTGGCACATAAGGTATGTTTCACTTTCAATTTAGTTTTTTTACATATGCAGGAACAAATTATCGAAATTCTGAACACTTGTTTAAGATGTTTGAGTCTCTTATCACTCGGATCAATCGCATGTCGTAATTGAGTGTTTTTTTCATAATACTCTTAATTATTTATTATTTCATTTCATCTATTTAATTTTCTGCAATAAATAATTATAAATAATTTTGACAAAAAACAATTAATATTGTTTTAAACTTTGAAAACTTGGAATAAAAAAACGAAAAAAATTCTTAAAAAATGACCTATTTAAATGGAAAAAGTAATTTATTTTCCTTTGCTTAAAGATTTATTTATTATTTTTTCCTAATAGTTTTTTAACTTTTTCCTTTTATTTGGACTTGGGAGATAAAGGGGAAGTGTAAATTAAAGAACAAAAGATACAAACACAAGGGTTAATTAGAAGGAGGAGAGGAGGAATAACCTCTGCAAATCGTAATGCTTTGATCCAACAATTTATGTACGACAAAGACAAACATACCAACATTCTTCCCTCTCTATATATAACTTCATTTCTATGCAAGTTCTTTGTCCTAAGTGTTTGGATGTGAATGGCATGCAGAAATGAAGGCTGCAGATACTACTGATGCTTCTTTTATGCATTAGACCTCTTTCTTTCCTATTATTTTGTCTACTATGTCTTTGAAGTTTGAAACACGTGTTCACTGATTGAGATTTTTATTAGACTTAAATATAGGTCAGGCGTGCACTAAAAAATCCTATTATATTTTCATTGGTCATTAACTTAGTTAAAACTATAGATGTCAATTTTATAAACCCATTAATTATTCGTCTCAATTTAAATGTTAGAGAGGTTAAAAAAATTTATAGTTAAAAAGAAGTCTTAAAAGTAAAAATCTCTTAAAATTTTGTGGATAAAGTGGAATCTATGTGTTCATTTTTTTAATTTTTTTTATAAAAAAATTTGAAATTTTTTCAACAAAAAACTTTTGATTTTTTTTCAAAAAATAATTAAATTTTCTGATAAAAAATATTTTAAATATTCGATTTTTTTTTTGAAAATTTAAAAAAATAACTTTTTATCAAAATTTAAAAAAAAAAGTTTTGATTTTTTCGAAATTTTTATTGAAAAAAATAAATTTCAATTAACAAAACATTAAATATTAGAGATTCACAAAAATAATAAACTGAGACATTAAAAAATTATCACAATAAAGACTAATATTCAAAAATTTATTAGAGAGCTTTCTGACATGTGGTTTAAACTTTTGGGCTCCAGTTAAAAGCATCTTTTGCATAATGAGTTATCTAGAACAGTGGTGCTTGTGTGACTAGTGCTTCGCTGTGCCCAATAAAGAAAAAAGGAGATTGAGGCTGAGTTTGAGTGGAAGTAGCTGCTTCAGAGGTCAAGTAACTTCAATTTTATTTCTTTGAAAGTGCTTTCTCAATTTCTATTTAATGGTTGATCTTTTAAGAAAAAACATACTTATTTATATGCTGTTTTTTAAGATTATATTAAAAAAACTGCCAATTGTATATTCTCTTTATCGGTTATTTTACACTTATAATAATAATGTATAGAGAAAGTAAATTGGTGATTGAAAAATAAAATGTATAGATGTAACAAAATAACCTTAAAAGATAAATATATAAGAACATGTGAAATAACATTTTAACAAGGCTAATTAGAAATGACAATTTTGGCACCATCAAACAATTAGAAAATAACATTTTGAATATGATTGGAAAGTGTCTCTTTAATAGGCATGTACACATAAATAAAACCTCTAATAACGGGTTCACTTGGAGTATGCTTTAAAGGTTTTGGATTACATGGAAGAACCAGGCTTGGTTTCCTATAACGTTCTGTTGGGTGTGTGTGTTGGAATTGGGGAGGTTAAAATGGCAAACTAACTATTCAACAAGATGCCTCAAAAAGACTTAATTGGTTTCATAACTGGAACACCATTATTCATGGGTATGCTTCACTTGGTGTTGTTGGGGCAGCTCATAAATTTTCTGACATATGGGCCGGCCCAACCTTTGGGCAAGTAAAGCAAGGGCTTAGGCCCACCAAAAACATAGATTAATATAGAATTACCAATGCCCATGTTTTGATGGCATATGGTGTGATTCAAGAGGCATAATTGCCTATATTTGTAAGGGATGGTATAGTACTATTACTTACTGTCGGTTTTTGTCCTATCACTCATAAAATTCTTACATGGTAATCACTAATCAAGTCTCTTTGTTTTCTATTTCATTTTTTGAAATGGTTCCTTTAGTTTGAAGGGTTTCAAGTTTCAACATCTAGAGACTAGAGAGTCATCAAGATTCCAAAATTGCTGTTTCTCTATGTGAGGGCTAGCTTTGAATATAAGTTATTGTTTTATTGGTTTTATATTTGAGGTCTACCTTTGAACTCAAACTTATTGGTTTCTTTAATTCCGTATTTATCGGTTACCAACCTTATGCTTTTGCTGATCAAGGCAAATAGTTTTTAAAAAAAATCATTTTTATAAAAAATAAAAATGAAAAATTAGTTTAAATAGATTATTTTAAAATATTATTTTAAGTATTTTATCTATTTGTTGTAATTCTTTTTAGATAATGAAATTTCAAAAAATAATTAATATGAAAAGTTATTTTGATAAACTCTTCATAAAAATTATTTTTGAAAGATACCTTTTAAAGAAAAAATTATTTTTGAAAGATACCTTTAAAAAAATAATTATTTTTATTATATAAAAATCTCTAATAATAAATATTTAAGTTATTGAATGTCAAAATTATTATTTTTAATTAATAACAAATAAATCTAAAATAACTTCTATTATTTTTAAATAAATTTTCATAAAATCATTTTTAAAAATATAAATTCAAAATAACTTTTTAAAAATTTAAAACAAACGGATTAATATATATTAATGATGTGCTCCTAGCCTACTATATGATGTTTTGTAAACTAACGTGAACTAATTTTTATTTAAAAGTTTGATCTCTCCTGTATATCTTTTTGTATGCACTCATCATATATTGGACGATAGATCAAATAATTAAATAATTCAAGTATCTATCAATTATGCCACACCATAACAAGGAATGTTTTGAAACTATCAATTAATGGTTGTTTTGAAACTGTAAAGGTTATTAACTTTCATTAAGGTGAAGGGGACAATAAGAATCCATCATTTGGGAAATTATGTTTATGCTTGAAAAGATTGTGTTTCTAAAATTCCAAAATGTTAATGAGATTGTTGTGAAGTGGTCCACTAACTTGGTATAATAGGAATTTGTTGTGACAAGCTTCTGGTCAGATTCAAAATTCAAATATACCAACATGTGCAAATGATCGTTGATTTTGGTTTCAGTTTTGGCTATAGTTTATTTGTTCTGATTTGATAATTCTGTATAAAACTTGGTCATCAAAGTGTTATATCAACAATCAATATAGACAACTGAAGAAACTAATTTAATTGTCTTAATTTTGATCGTATCTAAAAGTTTGACTATTTATTATTCATGCAGCTTGTTGAATTTTTGAATTCCAAAAAACTATTTTAAAAATAATTTTCAGTTTAAAAAATGGTTCTAAAATTATACATATAAATATGACAGTTATAAAAATGAGATGAAGTAAAAAAAGGGAGACAACATAAAATTCAATATTTTCAAACTTTAAATATTCAAATTAATAAAGTACAACGTTGTCTATTTTCGTATATGTGCAAAAAAAAATACTTATGATATATTTACTGTGGAATTTAATTTTGAATAGTGTCAAACTATAAATATTAATGGAGGAAAATCTTTGAATCTTTAATTGGTAAGTACATCGGTTCAATATTGAATCTGATTTTAATTATCTTGTTGAAAATCGACCTAAAAACTTGAAAGGAAATGGAGGAAAATTTGTGCGCGCAACGAAGAGAAATAAAACAAAATAGAGGAGAATTCGATGAAATCATAACCGACGTAAAGAAAAGAAAGAGGCTCGCAATAAAATAAAATAATTTATTTTTTATTTCTCCGATACTAAAATAAAATAGACTACAGACAGAATTGTTCTGATGCCTTTGTTACAACTTGTCATCCAAAAATGAAATACGAAGTGAATATAGGCAGAATTGTTTTATGCTAAAAAGAAGGTTACGTTTGTCAGAAAGCGCGTGTAGTTGTCTTCACTTTGCTATTGTTTCATCCATTCCAAGCAAGTACTAGTACGTACCAACCATCAAAATTAGTGTTTGATTTCTTTTATAAATAAACATTTTAAACAACACAAAAAATAAATAAATGTGTTTCTTTCTAATCTAATGAAGTTGGTCTTTGCGGTGAATTTCTTTCTTTCTACTTGGTGTTTCTTTCTTTGTATTATACCTCAGCTTCCTTCCTAGTTCCTTCCAACTTTCAAAGTCTACCCCACCAAACACTATTAGTATTTCAACTCAACCGAGTAGTAAGTGATAGGAATCTGTAACCGTGTATTATTATGCCATATATATATGCCAGCTCATATATTATATCAAAGCTAAGTGATTGATTTCTAATCATACTCCTAAATTTAAACTCTAAGACTCTGGAGGACCAACACCAATTCAGCTTTGATAAACACAACCCACAGACAGGTATGTTTTCCTCTATCTTAGTCCTACCTTGCAATTACATGTCTTTCTTTATGCTAGTTTTCCCCCCCTCTCTTTCTTCATGTTTCGATACGTGCAACTGTTTAAACTAGACTTTTTATATTTCTTTCATTATTTTTCACTTCTATGCTTTTTATTTACCTATTCAATATCACAAATTCTTCTCTTATCATCTTTCCTTACCTCATGATTTCTCTATTTGGAAATTTATAGAGTAACGATGTAAGTCTATGAGATCTTGAGTATTTATTTTGGAATTCAAATTCTAAGAATTATACATAGAAAGATAAGAATCTTTTAAGAGATTTTAGTGAACATATATATGTTGTTTTCTTTCTTAGCTTCTTTCCCAATCTGTCAATTTCACACATCGTTGAGTAATTGAGTTTGCTTTTCCTAAATCACCATTTTTAGGGTAACAACTCTAGGTTGAGATCAAAACTGCAATAAATATGATTATTGAGGGACCAAAAAGTTTGATATTAAAATTGGAGGACTATTTTCGTGAGCATGATTAAACAGGGGATCAAAAATGCAATTAAGTCTTCTTTTTTTACTGGATCCATTTGATTAGGAATCTCTTAGTGTCATGGACTTGTTTTTCTCCATAGATTGTCATCATTTTAGCTTCAATTTAGTTTTCTTCAGCATACCTTCATTGTTATTTAGATTAGATCTTTCTCTGTCAAGCTGTTTCCATTTATTTCTTTGCTTTGTTTTAATCCATGTTAAAGTTTCCTTAACATTTTTATTTTGTTATGCAGGTTGTGTTTCTTAAATACATTTGTGATCTTATTCATTGCTTCATCTAGCTGCAAAGTATTCCTCAAAACTTTATTGCTAAGCTCTTCTGCATAACTAGATAATGAAAAGGCACAGTTGGGAATAACAACCTTTTAGTTTACAATTTGAAAGATTGACTACTCACTATTCTTATTACTTTTTTCGATCGAGGAAATAATTTTTTCCAGATGCAAACGTCTCAACAAAAATCAAATTCAGCTGCTATCCATTTCTATCACCAACCTGCACATGACAATTGCCTACAAAACAATCTATGTGACGATAAACATGGTAGCAGCAGCCAGGGAACTCCTCTTTCTTTTGAAACCTTCGATGAACAATGCTTCACCCTGGAATCATACCCAGAAATTACTGGTTTCATAGATTGTGATTCCCCTTCCTATGCCAGTGTATCGTCTAACAAGAGTCCATTTTCTCCACAAGATTATCAGCCATGCTATTCAGATCACCACCAGTCATCTTACAACACCAATGGATCGCCGACAAGTGGGTTGTCCAGTGTTGACGATGGGAATGATTTAAAGCACAAACTTAGAGAACTGGAACTATCATTGTTGGGGCCTGATGATTCAGATATTGTTGACAGTTATGGCAGCTGCATGGAGGCTAGTTTCCACGGAGCATCTCCATCGGCTAAATACAATTGGGATCTGATTGTAGAAAACATTCCGAAGCTCGACTTGAAAGAAGTCCTCTTGCTATGTGCACAGGCTGTTTCCGACGGTGATATTCCAACAGCAAGAGGCTGGATGGATAATGTATTGGTGAAGATGGTTTCAGTTGGTGGAGATCCAATCCAGAGGTTGGGTGCTTACTTGTTGGAAGGGCTTAGAGCAAGGTTGGAATCGTCAGGGAGCTTGATATACAAGGCCTTGAAATGCGAACAACCGACAAGCAAAGAGCTAATGAGTTACATGCACATCTTGTTTCAGATTTGTCCATATTTTAAGTTTGCATACTTATCTGCAAATGCTGTCATTGCGGAAGCAATGGCAAATGAATCCAGGATTCATATAATTGATTTCCAAATTGCACAGGGCACACAGTGGCATTTACTTATTCAAGCTCTTGCAAACAGGCCCGGTGGACCCCCTTTCGTTCGAATAACAGGTGTCGATGATTCCCAATCATTTCATGCTCGTGGTGGAGGACTTCAGATTGTAGGAGAACGGCTTTCAGACTTTGCCAGGTCTTGCGGAGTTCCATTTGAGTTCAATTATGCTGCAATGTCTGGTTGTGAAGTTCAACAACAAAATCTTAGTGTTAGACCTGGTGAAGCCCTTGCTGTAAACTTTCCTTATATTTTGCACCACATGCCAGATGAGAGTGTGAGCATTGAGAATCATAGAGACAGATTGTTGAGATTGGTTAAGAGTTTGTCTCCAAAGGTTGTCACCCTTGTAGAGCAAGAATCCAACACAAATACTTCTCCTTTCTTTCACAGGTTTGTAGAGACAATGGATTACTATACAGCTATGTTTGAATCGATAGATGTGGCTTCCCTAAAAGACGATAAGAAGCGGATTAGTGCAGAGCAGAACTGCGTGGCACGCGACATCGTCAACATGATAGCATGTGAGGGGGTTGAGAGGGTGGAGAGGCATGAAGTTTTTGGAAAGTGGAGGATGAGATTTTCCATGGCTGGATTTAGACAATGCGCGTTGAGTTCTTCAGTAATGCATTCTGCACAAAATCTTTTGAAGGACTTCAATCAAAACTATAGACTTGAACATAAAGACGGTGCTCTATGTCTTGGTTGGATGAAGAGAGCTATGGCCACCTTTTCTGCTTGGAGGTGAAACTGACCTCATTTTTGCCATCTTTTTGACATGTACTTTTAGCATAATACATGGTATCTGCAGTTTCTCCATATATAAACTTTGAGACTTAGCTCTATTCAATTATGTACCTTTTAGATGTCTGCAGAATCTCAAAACTTGTTGTAAATATCAATACTGAAATGAAAGAAAAGGAAAACTTTTATCTAGCCTGACTTGTTTAGCCAACTTTAAGGTATGTTTGGATTGACAGAATATGATAGAATAGCGCGAAATGATATAACATCAATTTTTAAAAAAACTAACTAGCCTATTTAATTCCATTCTATTACTGTATTTAACTAATTGTATTGAGATGAGTAAAGTACTCACTCATTTTGTTTCTTGGATTAATTTTTTGTCCTTGTAAGTTGTAATAGCATGCGAAAATTTCCAAAGCAGAGGTACATGAAGCTCACAAGTTTTGGTCTTCTACTCTAGTATTATCCTTTACCTCTTCCTCAGCCAATTTATTTTAATTATGTAGTCAACTAATGACATTGTAGAACTTACAAGTTTAGTCTACTCACAAAAGGTCAGAATTGTATTGTTATTTTTTTCTTTCTACATATATACCTACTTGGTAGATAGGTGGATTTGAATAGTGATTTGAGAGGCCATGGACTTTTGTCACGTTTTTTGAGTGGTCACAAGCAACAAATATTATGGTGATAATTCACTAGTCCCCACCAAAGAAAAAGCTAAAAAATGATTATTCAGTTGTTGTATATATTGGATAGGTGTCTCATTAATGTTGAACAAACTTGATTAATGAAGACAAACATTGACCCAGGTGTTCAATTGAATAAATAATTATTGTTAATTTTAGCTTTTTTTTCATTACACAATTGCTAATTTAAGTTAGAGACGCAATCTCATGTTCTAGGATATTTCACTGGAACAAGTTCAAATAAAGGCCAAACGCAACAATAAAAATAATTAATTCCACGTGTTAGTTGCAATATAAAACAAACTGTTATAGTCCCATTGATGGATACTTATAAAAAAAGGAAGGAATTTCTAAATATAAAGAAAAAATTGAAATTAAGATATTTATAAATGAGTATTATACGCATTGACAATATTTTTCTTTGTATACGTTCATTTATATCTCAATATTTAGATGTGTATAATTTTTTTTTTTTTTAACAATCTACAGGAGTATTTAAATGATCAGATCTAATTGAACGTCTATAGAAAATTATTTTACACAATTAATGCATATAATTTAACTTTTTTATAAACAAATTAAGTAGAGTATATTGTGTTGCTAATTAGTCCAATTTTTTTGAACTTTTTTTACCGAATACGAAATAGAGGAAAGACTAATGAACAAAACGAGGAGTTCTACTTCTTAATTTATAACATCAAAATAAAGTTGATAATTCATAATGGAACAATCAAAAGACTCATTGTGATCAAACTTTGTGAGAAAATTGATGCAATTGATTTACTTAATTATTTTTTATGCAGACTAAAGTTGGGTTTGGGCCAGTATTAGTTGAATCAAAAAGCCCATGTGCGGAGCAGAAAGAGTCAAAACCTAGTTTCCCAACTACTATAAAACTCTTCTCGATGCATATCTCAAATTACCTTCCTCTTCTCTTCTTCTAGATTTAGGGTTTTTAGCGGCGCATCGAAATTATTCTTTGAATTTCATCTTTTGAACTTATATATCTGTTGTTGATCTTGTTTCTTGTTTCTTGTTCTGATTTTGATTTGTTGTGACGGAGAATTTTAATCCAAATTCCCAACTTGAATGGGGGCAAACTTTTATATTGTGTTTGCATGACTCCTAGTAAACGTCACATAAAAATGTTTATTGACGTTGACGGTTTTCTGTCTTCGGAGAGAATTCCTCCGTCGGTTCTTGTCTCATATTCCATTGCCTTGTGGAGCAGCGTTGCTGCCTTTACTTCTTGGGACTGGCCATGAGACACACATTTTTATTCATATGTTGTATGTTTTTTTTATATATATGCAAACAAATACTCGGGACTGAATGGCTTTTTTTGCCTTGCTGATACTTTTCTGCAATTCTGAGGCTTACACTCTTCGTTGTTGAATTTATATTTGATGTAGTCAAAATTGAACAATTTCAATATACGCATTGCTATATGCCATATTAATTATTTGATGTCTGAAGTTAATAATATCAGTTAAATTAAAATATATACAATGTGAAACAAAAAATTAAAATATAATAATATATATTTTTATTAAACTATAAATATGTATTTATAATTCAACCAATGTATATAAAATGTTCAAATTTTAATATAGTATAGAATTTTTAAATAATTCATAAAAATAAAATTTTAAAAATAATTATTAGAAATAAATTTTCAAAAAATGTGATATTATATGGACCAACTTTTATTAAAGTAGAATCATAATTTAATCCATCTAAAGAAAATTGTATAAAAAATTTGAAATTTGATAATTTAAGAAAATAATGTTTGATGTAATAATATCATAATAAAAAATATTGTATTTGATATAATATAAGTAACATTAATTAGATATAAATAATATTAATTAAAGAAGTATTAATTTTTTTAAGATAATTTTTTTATAAATAGATTAATTATTGAGACATAATAATAAAAAGAAGTACATTAAAAATTAAAATTGTGAAATATTTTAGATCAATTTTTTTTTAAATAGAACAATTATTTTGTGCCATAAAGTCATTGGGGGTGCCTTTTACCAAACTCTGTTACCAACATATTGGATCTCTGGTAACCCTTCAACAACCGATTATCACTGGCAGAACCATTAACAAATTTCGTCCAAATATTTTCTGAATGAATGAGAGAATGGAACTCAGCCTCTTTAAAACAAGTAATCGTAACTATGAAGATGTCATAGAACAATATTAGTGTTGTGGAAAGCATAAATAACTTGTGCAATGTCACTCTAATCGAAATTTGTTCCATCCCTTTTAGGCAGAGATGTCAATCTTAACCATGGATTAAGAAGATGTCATAGAATAATATCAGTTTGGCGAAAAGCCTAGACAACTTGGTGAGAGAATGCAATCCCACCATTAACTCATTTGGTAAATCAAAGATACATTTGTTGGTCAATCCCCTTGTTTAAATACTTACATTGAGAAAAAAAAATTGCTAAAATATTATACTATTGAGGAATTTTATGACATGAAACAGCTATGTAGACACTTAAATAGATAAAATTAAATAAATTTTTAATTTTTATTTTTATAAAAAATTTCTCAATTTTTTAATCTCAAAAAAAATTTATTCACTTTTAATTTATACTTATACTTTTTTTGCAATCAAGTGTATACATACCGTAGTTGAAAAATGTTTGGCTGAATTGAATATAAAAGAAACTTTGAAACTGAATAAAAATAATATAAATAATAAGTTGCAATATAAAATTTAATTTTATCACTGTCTATTTAAATTTTTTGACGAATCAAAAAAATTCATTGTATGAAACTCGTAGGAGTGTACACCTATTAGGTTGAATAGTTCTTTTTTTTTATCAAATCCGATATTTGAATCGATCAATTTTATTTAGATTGAGTTGAGCTTTCAACGCATGATTCTTGCATCAAACTCGAACTAAAACCAACTCGATTAAGAATGGGTTGAATTGGGTTTGTTCATTGATAATAATTTTTTATTATTATTTTAGAAAAATATAATTAAATTTAAATACTTGAACGTCTAAAAAATAATAAAATACATCCACAAACAAAACATTTAAATTAATTAAATTAGTAACAAATTCTCAAACATAATTCAACAACTAAATTTTAACTATACATCAATAGTAAAAATATGAATAAAATATATACGTCACGTCAATGAATTAAGTTTGTGGGTTCATAAGTTCAAAAAGTTAAATTTACTATTTGAATCAAACATAATTGAATTTCAATGAATTAATTCGAATTAAACCCAAACATAAATTGATTGAATCAAAATGCGAATTGAATAATATGATTCGAAATTTATCTATGAACCCCTTTAAATTTGAGTCAATCAGTAAATTGCGTAAAGAAAAAGAGGCAATATGTGAAAAAATATTATTATATAATCTTATATTAAAAGCTGAAGGATTCTTTTTTAGTTGAAATATTATTATAGAATCTTATATGAAAAACTGAAGGATTCTTTTTTAGTTGAGTTCTCAAGGGTTTAAAATCTTATTAAAAAGAATTGTAAACATTAAGGAATGCAATACTGCTTTAATTTGTTGTATTGCAATACTGCTTTTTTTACTGAACTATTGTAATAATGCTTGACATCGTATTATTTAATTTTTATTTTACATTGTAATAATAAATTAATAAAATAATCATGTTACATCTTATTCTAATATGTGAAAATGCTTTTGCGACAAAATATGTATATAAGTCAGGATGGCCGAGTTGGTCTAAGGCGCCAGTTTCAGGTACTGGTCCGAAAGGGCATGGGTTCGAATCCCATTCTTGACACTCTACATTTTCTGCCTTTTTTAAGGAATGATAGTGATGGAATTAATAGAGCAAAGTATACATTATTTCCAACATTAAAAAATGTTCAATTCCCTCTTCGTCCACAATGCACCAGACACAGCCTTCTCTATAGATTCGTCGTGTTTTTATTTTTAACACCCTTTTTAGGTATGTCTAAGATGTTTTTTGCAAACACAAAAAAAGAGTCTATAATACATACCAATTAAATTATTTTTATATTATTAACTATCTAACACAACCTTCTCGAATGGTGGCATCTATGAGTATATTTAATGTTGAGAGCTTAGTGATTGCTTAACAGGAGGCATACCTTATTTATTTTTCAACGCTAGAGTGTGTTGACTTGTCACCTCTTATTGCTTAAAACTAAGACATAGAACTTGTATAACAACTCAAGTTCTCATTGCTTATAAAAAATATTATTATTTTGTATGAAACAAAGTTTAAAAAAACTAAAGCTTATTATTTAAAAAAATCTATAGCCAACAAATAAAAAAATATAAATTAGTGGGTTATATATAACTTACTTATTATATAATCACCCTTAAAGTAAAAATTGATTAAGGTTGTTTATAGATTACTTAAATATTATGTGGCAATTTAAGATATGTATGTCTAAGACTTTTTTTAAAATAATTTTTATAATATTTTATCTATTTGCTATAACGTTATTAAAAAATAATTATAAAAAATATTAAAATGAAAAATTAATTTAAATAATTTATCTTAAAATATCATTTTAATTATTTTTGCTATATGTTACAAAAAAAATTTTAATAATGAAATTTCAAAATATACTTATAATGAAAAATTATTTTGATAAGTTCTTTATAAAAATTATTTTTTAAAAATACTCATTTTTAAAATGTGATTTTTATAATGTTAAAATATCTAATTATTGAATATTAAATTACTTTTTTTTAATCGATAACAAATGAATTTAAAATAATTATACTATTTTTAATTAAGTTCTCAATAAATTATTTTTAAAAACATCAAATCAAAATATGTTTTTAAAAATCTTAAATTGGATCCTTAATTTCACAAAAATAATTTAAGCAACTAGAAAAATTTTCTCCCATTTAAAATGCTCTAGAGCGAGACACCAATCAAAGTATTTCTTACCATTTAGCATAACCCTTAGACATAATATATAAATATAAATATAATATAATATAAAACTAATATGAAGGGTTGAGATTTATTACCGTTACTTGGTCACTTTTGTTGTTCAAACCTAAGTTTTTGCCTAAAAACAATTTTCTCAAAGCCAATTACGAATTAATGAAAAATATTGGGTTAGATCAAAGTGATTATTATAAAATATTGGAAATTTACATTCAGATCCTTTTTTATTTATTTAAAATATTGCGTGTCCTTAACCCTAATGATTTCATTTGCTATTTGGATCTCTTCCATCTCAACCAGGCCTGGGTGGTATTAAATTTAAATAATTGAGTTGAATAAATTGGGAAGATTAAAATAAGGTGGAGTAATGTAATAAAATTTTGATAGAATAATGTTTTGGAGACATGGAAGCTTGTAAGTTGTAATTTAACGTTTTTGGTAAACGGCTATACCGTACACCAACAATGACCTGTTATTGAAGTCGAAGATTCTTAAGCATCGACCGTAGAAGCAACAACAAAACGACAACAATGATGGCATGTAGACTGGGTCCGTCCAATCAAATAGGGTGTGCCATTTTTTTTATTATTTATTTATTTATTTATTATATAAAGAAGGGTGAGGAAAAGATCAAACCAGTTCCATGCTGCTTTGCTTGGTCCTCTTCTCTTCTCTTCTTCTACGCGCTAAGTGCCTTTTCATCTTTTCCAAGGAATTACGTACCGATTGATGTGTTATTGGATTCTAAGTGAATAAATAAAATATACTTTAATTAGTAAGTTTCTAGTAATAACAATAAATAAATAAATAAATCATCTTTAGTGTTTCCGTTTTTCTTTTGTTAACCAAGAATAAGCTAGGTCAAGACAAATTCAAAATAATTCAGAGTTTTATGCATTCAAATAAGTTATTATTTTCTAATATGTTACACCTTTTTTTAATAAATATGTTTTATTATTCTTCTTTTCCTCTTTTACATCGACTATTAATTAAAATTTTAATTAAGATTTATACATTTAAAAAGTTTTAAGAAATATTGTTCTCACTTCAAACCACATTTAAGAGGTTTTGTCCGCTTTTGAGGTACGGTTTTATTTTTAGTGTAATTTATATGGTAACTGTAAATATATTTAATATACTGAAACATAGATTTAAACTTGAGATTCATCTCTTCTCCACAATTAATGCGTGAGTTTCACCTTTAGATTCTTTAAAAAATGTGCATCAATGAGTAGATAAATTTGAAGGACTAATTGTTGTTTATAAACTACAATTAGTTTCGACTCTCAAAAAATTTGATACTTTTTTATGAACCCAAACACTAACACCAATCAAAATTAAGGGGATAAAGAGATTGTTATACTAGGTGTGACTTAGACTATCATTTTCTACCAATCAATGATAGTTCTTTGTTGAGACAAGGACACCCCAAAGTCTCCAACAATTTTTTAAAAAAATAACATATGAGAAAAAAAAATTAATTAAAAAAATATGCACATATTTTAATTTCAATTTCAATTGTGTTGCCTCACAAATTTCGATTGTGTAAGTTGTGATTTTTATCTAAAATATAAAAATTAAACGGTTTAATTACAATTTTTATCTATCTATTTTTACCAATTCACAAAATTAGTCATCTATTTTAAAACTCGACAATTTTGGTCCCGCCATCAGATTTTTGAACTAAAAAAAATGATGATTTAACGTATTTTAAATAATGTGAAATACAATTCTATGATATAGAATCATCTAGACGTATTAATTATTTATATATTATTAATTAAATTACAAATACAAAAAATTTATGAAGTTGAAAGTTAAGTTTTTAAGGTGTTTTATTCGGAATTTATGGGTGTTAATCATAGGGATGAACAAAATTGTTGACTTTTAAAATAAGGGGATAACGGTAAAAATAGGAAAACTAAAACTGCAATTAAACTAAATTAAACTAAAGATCTGATAAACACAAAATAAATTCAATCTTTATTGATTTGAGTATGGTTTCACTGAATTTAAAATCAATTACCAATATTTAAACGAAACTATAATATTTTACTTGATATTATATCAATAGTGTTATTTTAAAAAATATCTTGTATTTAAGTTTTTTTTTAATTTTAATTTTTTCATTATAATTTATATACTCGTGTCACAAAAAAAATTGAACTGAGTTACCATGTTCTTTGTTAGTTGAGTTTGAATTTTGTGAGAAAAATCTAACTAAATTGACTATTTTTTTGTTTAATTGTTTTTTTTTTCAAAAAAAATGAATCAAACTGATATATTACACACATAGATCTATCACTCTCAAACTTATTCAGTTTCTTAGTCTGATTTCTCATCCTTGCAATTTTTTGTATACTTTTGTAAATTTGTAATTTAAAAATTATATATGCAATAAAATATTATATTTAATTTATCAATTAAAAATTTAAAAATTGACAATCAAATATTTTTGTTAAGTTCTGTTGCTGCTACCAATATCACATTTTTCAGATATTATCATTTCATGTGTATAAACTCTTACAATTTTATTTTTAGTAAAATATATCTCGATAAATAAAGAAATGTGAATTTTATTTATAAACTTTACCATCAATTTTCAAAGAACACGAGACTTTTATACAGGAGAGCAAATACAATTTTAATAACTTCCGAATATAAAAATATTTACATTTACTATTTAGTTTAGTAGTAGTAAATATTAATGATAAAGAAAAAGCTTAAGATTAAGATAATTAAGCATTCTAAAAAAATAAAAATATTATTAAGCCGCCTCATGCACCTACTACCTGACGTTTTTCCCCAAGAAAACTCTGATCCTCTTTACTCTGGTGACCCTCGCATCAAAATTGCGAATGTGAAATTGATGTATAAGTTGTACCTACGTTTACTTTGCCAAATCAATTATTAGAGACATTGGTTGATTAAAAGAAGATAAAATAACGTTGTCAATTGGGGAAGTTAGGAATTTAAACAATTTGAGGGGACAGTAGTTCAAAGTTTCAAACCATTTTCATACGGAATAGTAACTTCCAAAATATGGACCGAGGAGTATAGGAAATAGTTAATTGGGTTTAATGACCACGTTGAATGAGTGGTTTTTTTTTTTTTTTTTTTTTATGGTTATAATTATTTATGGAGATGATGAAATCAATATTTATTATTTGTGGTTATTATTCAATAACAAATTAATTTATTATATTTCTCCATCAAAAATCAAAAATAAGTTTCATGATCAAGAAAATTTTCTCCTTCTTTTTCTCTTAGTGTATTACCATATCACTAACACCATTTTCGAATTACCTATTGTCACAATATCAACAAAAAATTGACAACTATTAGGGATAATAAACAAAAACAAAAATTAAACAATAAACTTATTTAATGTAAATTATAACTACAAAATATAACCATAAAAATAACATATTTAAGAAAAATTATTCACATTCCAATGAATACATTTTAAAAATCATGGTTTAGGTCGTGTTAGATATGAATATAAACGTTTTTTTACAACCACTTTCAGTTAATTGAAAACAAGTAGAGTTTATTACAGACGAATATGATCTTATGGTTGAACGAATAAGAAGCAGATAAAGATTCGAAGAAGATAGTATGGTGATTTGAATATGGTAATGCGATTATGGTAATGCAATGTTAGTCATTTTGTAATAGTAATGTTATGATAGAGAAAATAGCAAAAAACTCTAATCACAAACTGCCGCAGGGACCGCTGCAATTAAAACAAAAACTTATATAGACAAATGAGGAAGGCACAATCAACAAATCAAATATTTAAGTCAATAGAGTATTAGTACTTTAAAATGATTTTACGATCAGCTAACTTTTTAAAAGATGAAAATGCGAGTGAACTAGATCAAACATTTATTTATACCAAATTCATTTACTAAAATTATTATTGCCAAATTCATTCTTATAAAAAAAAATTGAGATAAAAAATAAATTTAACTGGTAAAAATTTATCAATTTCTTTTTTTGACAAAAGCTTTATGTGTTTCTAGTAGACTAATTTAATAAAGCTTATGAAACAACTACAATTCTTTAGAGATCAATATAGTGATAAAAATATATAAAGAGCGTTAATGTTATGACAGTGTCAAATTAAAAGTTTTTTTGGTAGTGATACTATAGTGACATTTTAATCAAGTTGTTTATCTATGAATGTCTCTCTCTCCTTACATCTCCTTCCGCCCTCATTCCTTATTCCACGTCAACAACTCAACAACCAAACCCCACCACCATCCCTAAAAAATAAAATAAAAACAAACTACACCAACTCTTTATAAATAAATCAACCTCTCTCACCCATTCCATTAAACTAACACTTGTTTACATCACAAGAAACAAACAAACAATCAAAACTCCTTGATTTCTCAAAAACCCATTCCAGAATCTAAAAAAAAAATAAAATCAAGGGAAGGAGTAGGGATTATAAGAAGGAATATTAGCGCAATCAAAATTAATGGGTGACATGTTTAGGTTCGTGTTGGTGATTTGTGTTTTAAGTTCCATGGTTTTAACATCCTCTGCTCAAAAATGTAAAAACCAAACATTCTCAAACAACAAGGTTTTTACAACATGTCGTGATCTTCCACAATTAACATCCTACCTTCACTGGACATACGAAGAATCGAGTGGCAAATTAGACATAGCATTCAGACACGGTGGAATCACATCAACAAATAGATGGGTTGCTTGGGCCATAAATCCAAACAAAAATCTGGACCCAGCTATGATCGGAGCCCAAGCTATTGTTGCTATAACACAATCTAGTGGAAGCCCAAAAGTTTATACTTCAAATATCGTAAGCACTATCACACAGTTACAAAATGGAACAATTAGTTATCCTGTATCTGGATTATCTGCCACGTATCAAAATAACGAGGTTACTATTTTTGCTACTTTAACTCTTTCAAATGGAACAACCTCGTTGGTCCATGTATGGCAAGATGGCTTTATCTCTTCTTCTGACTCTACACCTCAAGAACATAGTCATGACTCTTCTCATCAAAATTCTAAGGAACTCTTGGATCTTGTTGCTGGTACCTCCCAGGTTGTTAGTGGAATTGGTTCACGTCAAAGAAGAAGAAATGTAAGTACTCTGTCTTTAATTTGAGATTAAATTTTGTTTACGATTTCAATAGACATAGAAAACTTGAAGTTGAATTTTGATTATTAATTTTCAGACACATGGAGTATTAAATGCAATAAGCTGGGGAATATTAATGCCAACAGGTGCAGTAATAGCAAGGTATTTGAAGGTGTTCAAATCAGCAGACCCAGCTTGGTTTTATCTTCATATAATATGTCAAGTCTCTGCCTACATAGTTGGTTTGTCAGGTTTCGGCACAGGACTCAAACTCGGTAATGACTCCGAAGGTGTTGAATATGACACTCATAAATCACTTGCTATTGTCTTAGTATGTTTTGCAACTCTTCAAGTGTTTGCTTTATTTTTAAGGCCTAACAAAGACCATAAAATGAGACTCTACTGGAATATTTATCACTACCTTATTGGATACTCTACCATAATCATTAGCATTATCAATGTTTTTAAAGGGTTTGAGGCTATGGAAGATTATGTAGGAGATCGTTACAACGACTGGAAACATGCCTATATTGGAATTATTGGAGCTTTGGGGGGTATTGCTGTCTTTTTAGAAGCTTACACGTGGATCATAGTCTTGAAGAGGAAGAAAACAGAGAACAAGACTTCACATGGTGTTAATGGAACAAATGCTGCTAATGGATATGGTTCTAGTCTTTAGACCACATTAAGTTTAGGATTATATTGGATTTTTATGTTAATTTTGTGCTTCTTATTTTTGTTTTTTAGACTTAGACTCAGACTCCTTTGTATATTTGGGTACCCCAGCTTCTTAATTTTGACTTTTGAGGTAAATTCTTTCACATCATATATACTTACTTTTAGGGGTGGGTTTTTGTGCGTGTGCTATCACTTTATTATTTTTTATTTTATATTTGTATTTATTGTTTAATTATGTTATACTCAAATTTACATTTCTTGGAGTTTCAAATATGCTTACCATTATCATAACGTTCTCTGGGAGCAACAACACCTTTCTTTGGCATGTGACAGAACATAATGTTTACCACGAGATTTGATACCGACTAGTACTTCTAAAAAGTAAAAATAAAATAAAAAAGGTTTTTTTTTTAATCAAAAATCACCTATTAAATTAAGTTAAATTATCTATTTTATTTTGAAATACTTTACAAAAATTTCATTTACTTATATTCCATTATATAAATTAATTATTTAAAAATTAAGAGTCTTAATTATTAGTTATCAAATTACTAGTAAGAGATAAGACTAATTAGATTTCTAATTTAATAATTAATTTATGAGTGAATATCTCGATATATGATCCACTTTGGAATATTTAAAATTTAATTGTACATCACTTTATATAAATTGATCCTAAATATATTATACACAACTCATATTATTTATTATCTTCAGATAAATAACTCTTAAGATTTAAAAATTCTCGATTGAAAACTAACTACAAACCATGATGTTCTCATTATATGTCTTTTATTTGAAATTTATAATTGCTATCAAAAGACTATTAGCCATATAACTAATATTTTTAATATCTTTGACAAATCAACGTGTTAGAAATTTAATATTATTTATATACACGTTCATACGTTTATTTCACTTATACCTGTAAAATATAATTAAATTAATAATCTGTATTGTGCATGTATGTATGATATTTAATAATTAATTTAAACCCAACATTTTAAACAATACAACATTTAGTTAAAGACCATATGGTATAATTTCACTTAAAATGTAATAAGTATTAAACATATTATATTAATAATATAATTAACTGTTAAATAACTGACTAACTAACTAATATACTTAATTTCTATATCTAATTAATATGTTTAATAAATAACATCCATGGTATTTTATAGCAAACAGTACAAAATATTCTATTCCATTCAACATGACTACACTAATAAAAATCCAATTGCATTTTATTTCATATATTTAATTTAATCATTAAAGGTCAAACTTCACTGTATGCTGTGTGAGAGTTGGTCGTAAACCAAAAAAGAAAGAGACTCCCATGCCAACTCATACATGATGATGGATGGCCAACTACATGTCTTTTTTTACAAATTTTTTCCAACTTTTTTTTTATAATACTACCAACTACCTAAAGACTCGATCGTATAATATTATAAAAATAGAAATTGAAAAAGGAGTTAAAGTTTAGTATATATAGAAAGAAACATGAAGAAAGACAAAGCGTGGTCAAAAGACGATGATTTTTCTTGGCAGCCGGATCCATAGGCGGCCATTTGTAATGGAATAATTATTCTAAAGCCAGTACCATTATTTTACATGTGGCATTCTTGAAAGGAAAAAAATAAAAAAAAGATACTGCATTAACCTAGTAATAATTTGGTAAGATTGCAAGAGAATCATAAAATTGATTAAAATTACTAACCACACTACATGTTACTAGCATTTTGACAAAATAGAAATGAATTAAATTAAGATAGTACCAGTTAGGGAAAATAAAACGTGTTGATAGATTTTTTTACATTTGTTTTTTTTGGTGAAATTTGTAATCGAGTTGTATTTGATA
The DNA here is from genome assembly GCA_037974295.1 of Cicer cuneatum. Taxonomy (NCBI): domain Eukaryota; kingdom Viridiplantae; phylum Streptophyta; class Magnoliopsida; order Fabales; family Fabaceae; genus Cicer; species Cicer cuneatum. The sequence continues at coordinate 643,816 of JBBPBO010001985.1, forward strand.
TAAAAATTTTCTACAATCGATATAATATTTTTTTTTTTCGTTTTAGTTAATTAATTATTCTATTAGATTTGATATTTATTTATCATCACGATTGTTTTATTACACATCGTTTTTTTTTTTTTTTTAATT
>JBBPBO010001985.1:644144-663016 GCA_037974295.1 Cicer cuneatum
TATTTATTTATCATCACGATTGTTTTATTACACATCGTTTTTTTTTTTTTTATAATTTTGGATTTTTCAGATAAAGATTTTAATTAGACAGTGTTTTCTTACTTGTTGACTTGGATTTTAATTTAATCTTTACACTTTAGTACTACAAATAGTATATCAACAACCAAATAAAGTTTTCATTATAGTACTACAAATAATAAATGGTAATTTTAAGTGTTAATATAGTTGATATATCAATTTTAAATGTATTTGCACTTTAATTTTTGTTTAAAAATAAAATAGATCGGATTAAGGTGGCAATTTGATTAATGACGAATAGTTTCTCACTTCGTTTGGTGCAAAGCATCAACTACTATTAATTTTCTGTGTGTGATTACACTATAATTAATACTCCCTCCTTCCTAAAATAATTGAATCATTAAAAAATAGTGTTAAAATAATTGACCTTTTCAATTTTCAATGAATTTTTTTTCATTTGTATCATTTAATTAATATTATTTGTATGTATCATTTTCAATGCAATATTTTTTTACTATGTATTTATAACATTGATAATAAATCAATATTAAAGAAAGATAATTTAATAAAAATAATATTATTTCTTTCATTTATATACTTTTTTTAATATATGTGAATTAATAAAATGACTCAATTATTTTGTAACCAAACCGATAATATTTGCTGTCAATTGGTAGTTTAAGTTCAATAATTAATAGACTTGTCTTATTTTTTTATCTTAAAATTTATTTCGTTTGTGCCATATTGTTTGATGTTTGAGATTTTTATTATGAAATAAGAAATCCAATTAATATATTAGTTTTTATAAAATATGTAATTTTTTAATATACTATTTATCTCTTATAAGAAGCCTTTTATCATTTTCATATCATGATATCAAAATGACAAGTAAAACTACCCAAGTCAATGGTATAATAAGAAAAAGTTTGTAATATTTAATTTGTATCATAAAATATCAATTTTCTAAGTTAATCATTTGATTGATGTGATTATATTTTTTTAGATATACATCAAACACAAGACACTGAATAAGATATTTCAATATAATTTCACTTAGGAATAAAGTAATATTAATTATAAAATATATATATATATATATAATTTATGGACTTTAAAATTTACGATTCGTAATCCGTGTAATTAGAATATTGGTACACAATCTCACATAAGGAGTGTTTCAACTTTTTTATAATATATCATAAATTTTGAAAAATTATATTAATGTCCTTAATTTTATATATTAAACACTTTAAAAATTTGTATTTGTACATTATATCTAAAATAAATAGTCAAATAAATTTTCTACCACTGGTGACAGCAGTAACAATAGTCTATTAGACACTACCACTTATAATCTTGAATTTTAATATTAAGCTTTTGTAATTTTATAAATTTAATTTTTAAATTAAATCAAGACGTCGAAAACATTAAAACAACCTATTACATGTGAAGTTAAAATATTTTGGTGATTATAAAAATTGATATTATTGATTGAAGTATTGGTGGACACGTGTACATATTTTTGAATAGAAGCATGAGATTGATTGTTGTTATAAATGCATTCGATACGTATATAGATATTCCTTGTGTATATAGATATAGATATAAATATAAAAATAAAAGATTTATAGTATCTTGGTAAAAAAGTTGTAAATTCAAAATTGTAATGGTTGATTTTTATTATCTTTTGGGATTCTCCTATCTAAAAGTCGGTTACTGGTGACTTTTAAGAAATGATTGATTTTAATTTGATGGGAGAACTAACGTAGGGTGCAAAAGTCAAATAAATCAGTGCCTTTTTATAGTTTTTTTAATTTTTAAAGTTAACTATTTTTCAGTCAAAATAAGTTAAACTATTTATAAATAAGTTGTGCTGATATTGTTTTATACTTTTCTTTATTAATTTTCAAAAGTTAAAAATCGGTGGAATGAAGATAGAATGTTTTATTAGGAGAATATTTGTTGATTTTTTTATTTTAATTTTAAAATAAATGATAAATTATATTATAATTAACTCACATAATTGTAAGATCTTTAGTTTAATCTTAAGACAAAACATTCAACCAAATAATATTGTTAATTTATTAATTCAGTTAAGGTAAGACTACCATGTCTGTTGGTTTTATAAAGATCAATTGTGATTTACTGCCTATTGCTTATAAACAAATAGGATTTTTTTTAAAGAGAAATAAATAGGATCATATAAGCACATTTTTTGAATCGAAATTTATTATATGGTATGATATTGTGCTCATAGAATTAATATTAATATTTTAAAAATTATTACAGACATGAAAGGAAAATATTACACAAATAAATATATTATATTCTTGCTATATTTACAATTCTGTTTGCAAGTTTGTTTGTTTTAAATTCGGTGATGTAATTTCATTTTGATTTGGTCAAGGACTTTTTTGATTCAGTGATGTGTAGGCATTTATGTGTGATGGAATAAATTGAATATGTATTTTGAAATTTGAAATTGATCTATTATAATTAATTGCTTACATTCATTGTAGGATTAAGGTACGCGAGAACAAAACTGCTGAGAGTATGCCACCTAAAAAGAATTGTTCTTGAAATCCATCGTGTAATCTTAGTATAGATATAGATAAATACAAGGGAATTTTTAATTAAATATCTTTTTTTTTTAATTTTTTCTCAAATTACCCCACTTTTAAATTTATTTTTCGGATTACCATATTTTTTTGATCTAGTAGTTCATCGCAGACTCAAGATGCGACTATCTAAAGGCTTTTTTTTTTTTGGTCAAATTGAAAAAAAAAATTACATTAATTTGAAATTAATTATGCATTTGGTTTTATGTTTACGTGACAGAAATAATTAATTTAGATGAAATTTAAGATAATATCGCCGCATTTGGTAATTTTGTAAATATAGTAATTTGAAATGACTATTTACAAATATGGTAATATTACCGCATTTTATTTTTTTGTTCACGTGATAAAAATAATTAATTTAGATGAAAATAATTAATTCTAAATTATCATATTTGCAAATTACCAAATGCGGCGATATATCATATTTGCAAATTACCAAATGCGGTGATATTATTTATTAAATTATTTTATTTTATTTTATTTAATAATCATTTTATTTGATTTATTAGTTATTTTAAATATTTATAGTCTATTAAAATTATTATTATTAAATTATTAATGTAATTATTAATATTATTAAAATTATTATTATTATTTGTTAAAGTTTTTTATTTTATTTTATTTCACTTAATAATTATTTTATTTTATTTATTAATTGTTTTAAATATTTATAATTTATTATAATTATATATTACATATTTTAATTATTAAATAAATGGAAGAAAAAAAAAGAAAGTAGATCATCGCACCTTGGGAGTGCGATGTACAACTAGCTCAGAAAAAATGCTTCAGATGGTCGCACCTTATGCTTGCGATGATCTACGGAGCCCAAAAAGTAAGGCAATTCGAAAAATAGTTTTCGAAGTGAGACATTTAGGGAAGAAAAAAATATACATATATATATATATTTATATTATTAAATAATTCGATTTTTAGAAGCTAATGAGGAATGTCAAATTCTTTAATCTCTTTTGTATTATTGTTTCCTTCTTTAGCATTTGAGTTTTTCTAATTGGTGAACTATAATACTTTTTTCAATCGTGGTTAGTACAACAATGAGTGATATGGTTCGATCAACTATTACATTAATGAAATTTGTTATTTACAATGAATTATTGAACAAAGTAATTTAACTCAGGGTTTATATATATATATATATATATATATTTCAAATATAAATAAAAATAATTTAAAGAAAGATAATATATTTAGTAAAAAATTTATATTAAATATATCAATTTATTTTTCCTTGTAATTTATTTTCTCATAACAATGTTATTTTAACACAAAAAAAACAATTGTCTTAAAATAAATATCATTTTCAATTTTTGATTTAAATTTAATTATTTTTTATACTACATTTTTATAATTAATATGTGTACAACTTACAAAAAATAAATAGTTTGATAAAATAAATTATCTATTTTTTTAATTAAATAATGTACAAAAATTGTAATCAACAATAATTATTACAAGATACAAGAGGGATGTATATTATTACATGTATATTTATATAAAATCGTAACTGGCTAAGGCAAACTCACAGTCGTTACGATAGAAGCATAATGAGAATCGAAATTCAATCCTTTATTCTTCTCGTACTTGTTTTGTTGGCCTCTACGGTTTCAAGTAATTTTTTACCTGTGAAAGACATCAACGACCCACATTTGGTAGATTTAGCGAATTTCGCCGTTAACGAGCACAACAGGATAACTGGGATGAAGTTGAAATTCGAGAAGGTCATCAAGGCTGAATATTATTTTCCAAATAACAATCACCAATTCCACCTCATCTTTTCTGCAAGTAACGATTTTACTTATAACAAATTTGAAGCTCTCGTGTTAGAGAATGAATTGGATCACTCCATGAAACTCGCTTTCTTTTACGCTATTCATGAGTAAATAATGTTGTTGCTTATTGGGTAATATTATATACTAATAAAACTTTATATTTATCTCAATTTCACATTCACAATGTCATTGTCATTGTCATTTTTCTACAATTTCATACTTTATATCATATACATTATTAAAATAGTGATGTTTAATTCAACAAAAAAATATGTTTAAAAGGAGAAACTAAAAATGTATAGCAATGTTTTTTTACTTATATTTGATGTATAGAACTAAATTTATCTTTTATAATCATATTCTTCGTTAGGATGTCATCAAAAATAAATTAGTCTTCCTTAGAAATTGAAAATAAAATGCAATGATCTTATTATGCATCTATTTTATCCGATGGACTATACCAATCACCAATGGATTAGAGTATTTTAAAACTTCAAACCTTCGTAATATTTTTTATTTTTTTGTAAGTTTTTAACTAAGTGCTTGAAAGTGGTTGAGATTAAGTGAGTTTTGATATATTTTTTAAAATAAATAAAAAATAAAAACAAATCAAATTTGCTACAAAAATGTTAGATTTATTTTCTATAAAGTTGTTAAATCAAATTTGATATTATGTACACTTATATGATCAATATATTTGAATGATAGAAAAAGATATGATAATATATAAAGTTGGATAAATATATGATAGTATGTAGAGCTGTCAATTTATCAAGCCTCCTCTATATTGGCCCCAGCCTACATATTGGAGGGGGCAAAAAAATCTTATAATATAAAAGCCCACTAAAAGAAAGCCCCCAACGTAAAAAAGCCCCCAAAATTATGGGGGCTTAGAGGGCCCATAGGCCCATTAAAAAATCAATTATTTTTTTGAAATAAAAAATATTTCAGCTTTTCTTTCGATTTTTTTTTCTGAATTTTTTTTTGATTTTTTTTTCTGAATTTTTTTTCGATTTTTTTTGTTTTTTTTATGTTCTGAATAAAATTAACATATTCAATAATTTTTCAATTTCGATTTCTTTTCCAAATTTTGTTCGATTTAAAAATTTTCGATTTATTTTTTGATGTTCTGAATAAAATTAACAAATTCAATAATTTTTCAATTTCGATTTTTTTTTCGAATTTTATTTGATTTATAAATTGTCGATTTTTTTTATGTTTTGAATAAAATTAACAAATTCAATAATTTTTTAATTTCGATTTTTTTTTTTCGAATTTTGTTTGATTTAAAAATTGTCGATTTATTTTTTGATGTTATGAATAAAATTAACAAATTCAATAATTTTTCAATTTTGAATTTTTTTTTGAATTTTATTTGATTTAGAAATTGTCGATTTTTTTTATGTTCTGAATAAAATTAACAAATTCAATAATTTTTTTAAAATGAAATGGGCCCTAGGCCCCGGCCCAAGCCCCCAAAAATTAAAAAATAGGGGGCTGGGGCCGAAGAAATTTTTTTATTAAGAGGGGCTTAAAATTTGGGGCCTAATAAGAAATTTATCAAAGGGAGCTTTGAGATTGGGGGCTTTTTTGACAGCTCTAATAGTATATGATAGAATAATGACAAAATAAACATTATCATATTTTGTATTTGATACACTTATGATAATATTTTATTTTGTCATGTATTTGATACACATCTCATCATGATATAATATATATTATTTTTAAATAACAAAATTATCATTGTGAACAATTACATATTAGTTTTTTTTTAATTAACTTATTATATTTTAAATATTATAAATTAACAAAAAAATTAAAAAATTAATGAAATAATTTTATATGAAAGCTATCCATTGACACTACTAAATAAAGAATTTAAATTTTAAAAACAAAATCATGAGTAACTAAATAATTATATTTTATTTGTTAGAATGTAAATAAAGATGTGATATATATTATATGTAAATAGCAAAAATACATCGTAAACAAATTATATTTATTTTAAAATTTCAATTAACTTTCATATTTTTATAATTATGAATACTAACTTATTGAATTATATAAAAAGACAAAATTACCCTTGTTTAAAATCATAAACATTTTTTAAATTAATTATTAATATTTCATTTTTAAGTTTAATATCAAGTTCTATTAATTATTTTTCTATTTAATTAGATTTACCTTTTTATATTTTAGTTTATTTTTCTATTTTTTTTTTATATTTATATTTATATTTTATTATATTTCAATTGATATTTTAAATTATATTTTATAAGGGTAATTGATTAAACTATTGTTTTTATCTTATCATGCTGATTTCTAACTTAGCTCATATTAAATATTAACTAGAGAAACATGATAGGATATAATTTTGAATTAACTTATTATATCATGTTGGTTCATCAAACACATGATTCAGACCTGATAACTTATTCAGATATGATATCATAACTTATTCATATTTTGTCTCTTATTCTGTCCATCAAATAGACCCTAAAGATGTCTAATACAAAAACATTTGTCTAAATATATCTAATAGTATTGGGTTCGTTTATTTAAAAATTTTAAAAAAGAATTTTAACTTTATATTTTTAAAAATAATTTTTATAAAAATTTACTTAAAAATAAAAGTTTTTTAAATTCATTTATTATCAATTAAAAAAATAATTATTGACATTCAATAAGTTAATTATTCATTATTAGAGATTTTGACGTGATAAAAATCATATTTTTTTTATAAAAATGTATGTTTGAAAAATAATTTTTACGAAGAACTTCTCAAAATAATTTTTTATTTTAATCATTTTTTAAAATTTCATTATCAAAAAAAAATTTTAGAAAATAGATTAAATACTTAAAATTATATTTTAAGATAAACTATTTAAACTAATTTTTTATTTAAAGTTTTATTTTTAAATATAAAAATATTTATTAAAAAATCTTAAACAAACCAATCCATTCCATTTGGACCCAGTATCTATCTCTATCGCAGTCCTTTTTCGGTCCAAGAATATATAAACCTTGTCGAGAGGAAACAAGGTAGCTGCAATTTACTTATGGAACATCAAAAAAGCATGCAAACGTTTTTAGTGTAAGACAGCTTATACTAAAAATATATATTGTCAAGGACCATAACTGGTTAAAGCAGTTGGTTAAATCTGTACCGTAAACAAGTTGCATATCAGAAGACCATCATATTAGATTAAATTAATCATACAATTCGTAGATGGTCAGTTTTGAATGATCTCTGGCAATTTATAAACAACTGAGTTGCTAAGTTAACGTTTTATTAACACCAAGAAAGCCGAAAGCCGTATACTTCTACTGCATGTATCTTATTTTAGCAATTTATTTGACTACTAAATTTACAGAACCAAAAATAAAATTATGGAAACGGAAACATTGATCTGTGTGTGAAATATTAATCTCAAGTTGATGAAGACTAAAAGAACTATAACAAATAGACAAATTAAATAAAATGAATTGTGCAATGCAACTTGCTACTTGACAAAATATGGAGCTCAAGGATGGTCCCTACTCCCTAGGTTCAAGAGCAGCAACTTCCTTCATAACTTGAGCTTTGTCAGCTTCAAATTGTTCATCCTCTGAAAATCCCAATAATAAATATGCAAATGTGGGAACATGATACCATTAAACCAAATGCACACTCTTGACAAATAACATCAGATCCTTACCTTTATCGATTTTCAAGTCGCCCAACAGTCTCAGAAGCTTGCTTCTGTTTGCAACGAGTATACCGATAATATCAGGTGGTTTCTTTTGGTTAGCGGCAAATAGCTGTTGCAGAACAACATGTCAATACAGAGAAGCAAAATTTGGGAGGCAAAAGGTTAAGAATACTTACAGCTTCAAAATGTATAGAACGATAATATGCAATTTTAGTACCTTGAAAACATGAAATGCTTCTATCTGAATGCTCTTGCTTGACTCCTGCAGAAGGATAACAGTAACAAGTAACATCCCATTAAAAGCATGTGTAAACATATAACTAATGATCTTTCTGTTCAATAATGCATGCTCATCAGAAACTCGATATTGACCACATAAGTGAGAAGTGAGAATCACTTAACAGGGTGCTATGTATTTCAAGAAAAAAACACGTTTCAATGCTTACGACAATTTGATACTTCTATATTATCATTGCAAAATATGTTTTGAAATTCAACTCTTTATGCTTTTGGACAGGGAAGGAAACAAGCAAGACAGGAAGACAAGTCACGAGACATAAGAAGCTATACAGGAATACCATACTCTCATAAGATTCATCAAAATCCTTAAGTTGTCTCTTGAGCTGACATATCGTGTCATTACAGCTGCATTTGAGCGGTCAAGTAACATATCTGCCAACAACTGTAAAACAGAGAGAAACATAATTACACGTCAATCTAACAGGAAACAATATAACAAAAGAAGCAGCGATAGAGCATTGAGTTCTGTATTTTTCATATTTATAGATCATACAATTAAACAAGCAAAATTAATTAAATTATTAAAACAATCTCAAGAGGATAATTCTTTCTTGGAATCCCAGACATCTACATGCTTGCCTAGTTCAATATTCTTATAGTTGAGATAAATGCCAAAAACTCACACCATACCTTAACAGCTTGACGCCTTGTAATATAATTGGAAGATTCCAATAGCTTGGAGTTATATTCATAAAAAAACTGAAAGAATTACAAAAAAAAATGAGTTGTGGCTGTTAACTGACACGGAGTGAGATAAATCAAATACAAAATATTTGCAAGTAACAGAATGTCAGAAATTACATACTCCAAAAAGAGTAAAAAGGGGTGGTTTTTAATTTGATTCCAATAACTGAGAATCAACTCATTAAATGCTGTTATCAATCACTGAAAAATGTGTTCATCCACGTGTACTTGTAAGTAATTTATCTTCCGCCACATTTTAAGAAATTTATTTTTTAGTACAATGTTTTAATTTATGAAAGCAAAGGAAACAAAAGAGATGGGTCTATTTGAACCATTGCAGCTAATAAGAATGGAAAGATTAAAATTATAGTCTGAAATACGCATAACAAAATTATCTTTCTCTGAACATAATCTATGCCAAAGCAAAATAAATATAAGAGTTACCACGGACGGAACTAAAAACATGATCTAACGCTTCACTTGATTTCAGAGAGAAAGTCAAGAAACGATAATAAGATGGAAAATGTAAAAGGAGACAGAGAGTTGATTTTTTTAGTTGTTCAAAAGGAAAGAATGCTTAAACTTTTCTCCCTCTCTTGTTTGATTGGTAGTGGTACATAGTGAAAAGAAATTAAAGAAAAAAGTATATTTGTGAAACAACGTAAATATAAATATCAACGTTAAAATGTTAATACTAAATACTTAATAGTTAACTATTAAAGAAATACGGTTATTATGATAACAATAACAGCTAAAATATGTAGCCTTTTCTCATGCTTTCCATCCAAAAGGAAGGAAACACTTTATCGTGTAAATTCCTGTATATTATTCCCTTCCCATCATCTGTATGCAGAATGGATCTGAATTATTAAGTTTTTGTTTCTGACATTTCCTTTCCTCTCTCTTTCATCCATTTTAAACAAACGCTAAACAGGTCTCGCTAGCAACAAGTTAATGACTATTACTATCAGAACATTCACGAATCCAGCATACTACCCATGCTTAACTATCAATGAAATAAGGTTATTATTTATGTGAAATGACGTAAATATTAATATTAAAAAAGTATGTGGTTAACTATTAATGAAATAATGTTATTATGGTAACAACAGCTACAATATGCAGCCTTTTACCATGCTTTCCATCCAAAGGGAAGGAAACACTTTAGCGTGTGGGTCCTGCGAATTATTCCCTTCCCTCTGCTATATGTTGCAAACCAAAAAATGCAGACTGAATCTCAATTGTTGTATTTTTGTTTCAGACAATTTCTTTCCTCTCTTTTTCTTATGTTCCAAACAAACGCTAAAAGTGCCCTCACTAGCACCAAGTTACTAACTTTTACTGTAAAAACCTTCACCACTCAAGCATACCACCCATGCTAATATGCTAAGAAGGGGCGGGGGATAGGACAAAAAGTGGCATGTTAATAGACAAGCATAGCAACTAAAAAGGCAAATATTTTCTAATTAAATGTGTGTATACCTACCCATTCATAATTCTTGGAAAGGAATTCAGCTACAGTTGATTTATGTCTCGTCATGAGTTCCTGCAATTAAATGACATTTAAAACACCAAACTTTATGGGCAAAATGTGCATGACGCCAAAATTAATAACTACCTTAAAAGTTGCCGCGGCATCTGCAGCGATGTCGAAATTCGGAATCTGAATGTAATCAAAAAACTTCTTCATATGAGGTGATTCCAGAACATATCTGATATAAAACCAAGATATACAGCATTACTCACAAAAGTTGCGCTAGTAACTTGTAAGAAATAACATACCTATGACATTTTTTATTTTCCTTCTAATCTAACGTGAATTAAAACCCCGACCAAAATGATTCTGTTTCCGTCTGAAAACATGAATCACTTTATTTTTGAAATCACAGAAAACACAAATGAAATTATTTGCTCCTTTTTCCTTACTTTGCCACAATCTGATGTCTTATGCACTCCCTTAACATTGCACCATAGTGCAAAGCCATGTCGGTGTTTTCATATCTGGAAGAGAAAAAAAACAATAGTTAGTCAACAGCATACTAGAATAAATTTCGATAAAGCAAGAATTAGCCATTTACACAGAGTAATAATATGACGTGACTAATGTACACCAATCATCCAAAAAATTCAGCTAATGTTTCAAAATTAAATTTAGATTTCCATCCATTTCGTCAAGCCAGTGAATTCACCAACAGACTATTAAGCCAAACATCAATAAACCAAAAAATATTAATCCAACAGTTGTTTACCCAGATATCAAAATATCCATAAGATCCAAATTTTTCTCCAGATAATCAGACGCAATCAGCCTGGACTGAACCTGTTGCCTCTGTAAATTCGCCACAACTTGAGTCGCATCTTTCCTAGCCTGCACAACCCCAAACACTCAATATAACAAAACACAAAAAACAAAAATCAACCATATGATTAAACAAATGCTGATATCATATCATAAACTATATGTTTTTCAAATTCGTAATTACCTCCAAGTTCAATTTTGGAAGACACTGAACAAGGAGTCGAAAAGTATTTTCATTAAAGAATTCCTGAGTCAACTGCGAACAAGCTTCAGGCACTGGTTCAGCTTCACTATTTCCATAAAGAATCGTTTTCAGTTCCCTTAAATTTTTAAACAACTCGATCACCTAGGTTTAAAAGTAACCATCAAACAAAAACATCAGAAACAAAATCGTTAACAGAAACCAAAAATTCAAAAAATAAAAAATAAATAAATAAATAAAGAGGACCTTGTCGTTATCGCGCTTGATATCGGGCGCGCTTTGTTGAAGGCGGAGAAGATCTCTAGTGTCACGAACAATGTCGGAAGGAGTTCGGGGCTTAGGCTTGAAGAGGCTCTTCATCTTCGGCGATTCCGGAGGTGGTGGTTCCGAATAAACCACCATATCTGATGAAGGGGCTCTTCGGAGCCCCTTCGGTGTAGACACGCACCCACCTATTTTTTCTACTGATTCTGATTCTGATTCATTTGATTTTTTTGAATTAGGGTTTCGAATTTCGATCAAGAATCAATAAACTTCTCCTCCAACAGTTAATTCATTTTATTATTATTATTTTTGTTTAGTGTTTGTCTTGCTCTTTTCAACTATATTACTGGGTTGCTGTTGCTCGCCGAAATCATATGATTAAACTAAATTAATCTACCTTTCAGTTTTCGTGCGTTTTCCCGTTTTTACCCTCACACGTGTCCGTTTCGTTACTTGCTCTTTCCCTGCCGATTTCTACAAACAAATTTCAATTCAAATTTTTTGATAGAAAATACTGTTTAGATTAAAAAATAAGACAGAAAAAAATATTTCAAAAGTTCATTTATTTTGTCTTAACTGGTAAAGATCTCTTATTCAGATTTTATAATTCAAATTTAGTCGTAGAAATGCAGAGGTGTTAAAATTTTTTAAAGAATGACTTCGATTTTAATTGTGTTTTTATATTGTTAGATGAATAATATCTGATTTACACCAGAAAAAAATATTTAATCTTAATTTTTAATTAAATATATCATTTTAATTTATATTTCATTTCAGATAAATTACTTATATATAAAAAAACTAAATAGTCTAAAATATAAATAAAATTTAAATAATTTTACCTTATTTAATGTTATAATTTTTAAAATACTTTTGAATTAATATAGATTTTTTTTTTAATAATTCGTTTTATTTTCATGAACAAACTTCAATAATAGACAATTTAGAAAATAAAATTACTTTTTTTTATGAATTTTTGAAAAAATTATATGAACTCATTATATTTATAAAAGATATGGGTTTGAGCATTATTTTTTGAGTTACATGAGTTTGAGCATGTCATTTATTAGTCTTTTAGTCAAGTTGTGGTCTCAACCATTCTCCAATATTTCACATAATGAGGATGAGTTGGATGTTTTAGGGGTCTTTATATCTCTAGTGATAGATACAATCTAGCTAGCTTTTATTTTGAGGAAGAAAATAAGGTTGTTATGTGCTTAGTCAGATCATCCATATTAATGTTTAACCCAAGCAATTATTCTTATCTACCTAATTGTATTTTCTACTTTTGTTATTGACGAAAGAATATAGTTATTTTCACCTACGTATGACATGTACTTGTAATGGCAACTTTGACATTCGCTCATAAAAAATTTCGTTTTAAAGCCACAATTAAGTGCCATTTTTTTTTTTGGTACATGGTGTGGTGGGATACAAATTAATATAATAATAATATTGTATATTATGACATATATTAGTGTTCACTCTAAACATGTTTAGAGTACGATAAACCATGCAATTGCATAACGCCTCAAATTTTAAAAGACACTAAAATTTTATTTTTATAGTATAAAAAGTTATATAATAGAAAAATGTAGTATAGATAAATTATATAGTAAAAAAATGTTAAAAATTGAGAGGTTAAATGTTTTTTTTTACTTAAAATTTAAATCTATATTTATAAATTGTATAGTTAAATGTAAACAAATGATGAGTTATGTCTTGAATGAGTAGTGCAGTGGTTTGACTAGGGATAGATTTGGTTAGGAACATTGAAGTTGTTACATGCAGCAGATTACTAGGTTAATCAATGATACTAATATTTCTCCTTTTTGTAACATGCATACTAATTCTAATTACTAACATTCGTTTATAAAAAATAAAATGATGAGATTTTTTATTTATTTTTATATTAAAATTAGAATTTTAGAAAATAAAAGGGTTTTGTTAATCGATTCTCATACTCTTGTTGCTAGTCCTTAAAGTTTGTGAAAAAGAACAAAAAATTAATTTAGATTAACTTTCAAAAGAATATCTTTTATCAACAATTGTTTGCTCTTACTCTCATCTTAAAAAATTATTTTTTGTTGAAATGATTGCTGAACGAGATCTTGTCATATAAAAACATGTTGATCGCATTAAACATAATGAGATTCATCATCTTAGACCTTTAGTTATAAGATTCAAGATGAATTGATTGATGTAATAAAAAAAACATAATAACTTAATTATAATCACATCAAATATAATACAATTTATTATAATTATATATTTTACATGACTTGTTAAAAAGTAAAAAATCTGTATAATAAAAATATGACACAAAATTCAAATATAACCCGAGCAACCAAAATTTTTAGAGACAGCGTGTATTGTAAAAATTGATAAGTTTTCGACCTAGTTTAAAAGTTCGAAGTATGGTTATATGATACATTATTGGTTGCTATTCATTATTTAATCATTTCAATTTTCATATTAATGCCCCGATTAAGATGTCGGTGGCCTTAAATTGTGTTTTAGGGGCTAATTAAATAAACTAGTTTGCATTATAATTATTGCTTAAAACAAAATTTGATAAGAAATTGATGAAAACTTAATGAAATAAAATAATGACTTAATGAAAACTTTAAAAGTTATAGTACTAAATAAAGTGTAACATAAAAAAAATATCTGAAATATGCTGTTGAGATCCTCTATCTCCGACGGAACAGGAAAACAAGGGAGGTGATGGCACGCTTCTTCCTACCACAGCTAGAAAGAAACTCATTGTGAAGAGACATATGATGATCTTTACCTTCATATCAACAAACATAAATGATAATTAATATGTATTTACTCAATAAAAAGTGAACGTTGAATAGAGAGTGACAAACATATTCTTGTCTGTACTACTCGATAAATAAATATAAAAAATAGGGTTGATATAATTTTTTATGGGATGGTTGTTTAAAGTGTTCTATTAATTAGGGGTGTCTACATGGGTTGAAGCAATTTTGAAAGAAAACTTTGTCTGAACCAAATATTAAAATGTTTGTGGTTCGTATGACAACTAAAAAATATTATATTCTATCTAATCCAAATTAAATGAGGTTTCAATTCGATCGATTCTCAATTCATTCAAATTACAATTGTAGTATTTTATTTTAATAATAATATTATAAAATTATATTAATGTAATAAGTTTAAAGTAAAATATTATGTATAATATATTAAAAATTAATATTATAGAATGACATAGATCGATTATGTTTCAATTATATGAAATAATAAAAAATCAACTTAAACAAATAAGTATTATTAAAAATTAATTGAAACTAAAAAATAATAGTTTAATACAATATCTCATAATATTAAAAAATAAATATTAAAATTTATAAATTTTGTTTGGTTCAATTTTTAAAAAATAATCCAAAAATCCGATTCAATCTAAGCGATTTTCACAAAAGAAGATCCAAACTCACCCAACAATATTCAATTTTATACAGTTTTTCAGTTTTTTAGATTTGTTTGTGGTTTTTGTTTTTTTGGAATTGGTTTTGATTGAAACCCCCATTTATTTTATTGATTCTAAATTCCATAAATTAAATCAGAAGCTCTTACGAGATGACTTGAATTGTTGTCCTACACTGTGTTTTTATTAACTCACATTTAACCTTGTGTGCGACAATGGATTAATTAGTTTTCATTAATAAAAATAATTATTACTTTGTATTATGATGTAAAATGATATATATTTATAAAATAATGAACAAAATAAAAATATTTAGATTTAATGAAAGATCCGTGCATATAGAAATAAAATTCATCAACCACACTTATTTAATCAATTATATAGTCAAACAGAAATAGAATCACATATAGAAATTGAACCATTTAAAAATTTGTGATATATCTGAAATTTTCCTATCACTAGATTAGTCATTTCAATATACGTGATACTAATCTCATTATCTCAATTTGTTTGAATATAAATTCAAAACCCCCTTTTTATTGATTTGAAATTCGGTTAACTGGGTGAAAAGTCCTTGCGATATGACTCTGGTTTTTGCCCTACGCTAGGTTTTTCTTAACTCACATCTGGCTTGTGTGCTAAAGCGGATTAGTCAGGGTCCATTAATAAAAAAAATATTATTTTGTATTACGATGTAAAATAGTATATATTTGACATATATTTAAAAAATAATTAAAAAGAAATATGGATCTAATGAAAGAGTCATGCACTCACAATGTAGGTACTAAACTTTAAATCTTATGTAAAACAAAAATTGGAGAAAATGCAGTAATGCAGTAATTTAATTGCTCAAATCAAATCGTAGATCGTGTTAAATTGCTATCTTGGTCTTAGATCAATGTTAAAGTTAAGAATTTTGTTTATTTTGATTTTTCTATCAGTCTTTTTAATTTATGTATATTTTTGGGTTAAGGTGTGTAAATGCACTTTTGAGTTAAGTTAATTTTGTAAATATACTTTTTAGTTAAATTTTTTTTTTAAGGTAATTTGTGTTTGGATATTTTTTTCGAACGTCGTTTTATAAAATTAAATTAAATTAAATTATATATTTAAAGTACTTTTAAATGTGTATTTACAAAAATGGTATATATATTTTATTATATTATAATATGAATAATATTGTTATACAAACTTTTAAAATAATAGTAACTACTGCAAAAAAAAATCTCAAAGACAAATAATGAGAACAAATTGTTGTAAAGTAAAATTGAAGACACTTACAAAATAAATAAATGTGAAAAATTCTGGCAACAAAAAAATTAAGTGTGAAAAATAAATAAAATTAGTTGGAAGAGAAAGTAAAACAAATAAAAATCTCACATAGAAAATGGGAGCCATAAATATTTATACTTCTAAATGAAAATCGTGGAACGTAAAAGTACTATTGACATTGCTTATGGATAAACGTTATTTAGAACAAAATTAAGTTAATTTATAAATTTATTTTCAAGAGAAGTTAAACAAAATGTCAAATTATGTTTCTATAACAAAATTAAGTTTTGCAAATTGAAAATCAAACATGTTATAATAACTTATGCCGTCAAAATACGAAAACCTACATGAACTTTCCGATTTCCATAAAAATAAAAATAAACAATTCTATGGAGAATCATAATCATAAGAAAGCTTGTAATATTGATAGCACAATTAGATTCACAAAATCCATTATAATGAAAAAGCATTTTTATTATTTTATTGCATGTTTCATGTGAATGATGCTATAAGATCCTAGAATAATTTATTCAAGAATAGGCACAAAGTAAGTGAGGTTCCTAAAGTTTAGCCATGCCTTCTCCAACACAGTAACAGTATATTTGTTATATTTGAAACCGCCAGTGGTAGTAATGTTGAGGCAATATTTTATCCCTCCGACAACCTTAGTCTCACCACTTATGACCTTATCTAACTTAAGAGTCAACATAGCTTGTTTGTCATGTTCGGTTACGGCGAAATTGGCAATGTCGGTCACATGTGGGTCGTTAATGTCCTTTATGGGGACCCACATACCTGGGATAAGTTGATTATTTGTAGCCATAGAGGCCACCAACACAACAGAGAGAAGAACAACAACAAATTGAAGTCTCATGGTGCTCAGATCGTAACTATTATTTTTTCAAGATTTACAAATGGTGTTTGTTGCTGTGAGTTATACTTTGCTAGTTGGGCTGTTATTTATATTGAACATGAGTTACTCTTTATTTTAATTTTAATGTATTTTTGACTCAAAATTTAAATTATATATATATCAATTTTTATTTTTATTTTTTAAGGGAGAAAGTATATATGTGAGTACAACAACAACTAATTTTCATACCACAATAATAAATGGGTTGACTAAAAATAAATAATACAATAAAAAATCTGATTTGATTTAAATTAATGCAATTTTAATAGAATTAGTTTTTAATTAATCTAAATTACAATTTGTAGTATAATATGTTATAATAATGTTGTAAAATTACATCAGTGTCACAAGTTTAAAGTAAAATATTATATATAATATACTAAATATTAATATCACAGAATAAAATAGAATAATTATATTTAAAAATTATGAAATAGAAATAAAAATATATCAATTTAAACAAATATTTATTATTAAAAGTTAATTGAAACTAACAAATAATAATTTAATACAATATCTCATATTAATAAAAAAAACTAAAAAAGATGAAAATTTATAAATTTGCTTTGGTTTGATTTTCAAAAATAAATACATGATTCGATCCAAGGAGTTTGCATAAAATAAATTAAAAATCATCTAATAATATTCGATTTTTTTTATTGATTTGGTTGTGAATACCATGATATTACTTAGTTTATTTATTTATCAGAATGAGCCTCATGGGTTAAGCCCATAATTCCTCATCTTCCTCCTTTGACAGCAGAAAAGAGATGCACAAGGAGTTACAAGCTCTAAAAACAATACTAGTAGGTTGTAGATTAATTAAGTATTTATATATATATTTATATATAAAACAGCTAATACTAGTAAGTGTTTATATACACGAAGAACAAGTAGACAACATCAACTAATTAAATTAAACAAAACACCACAAAAGAATGAAAAAACAATAGACCGAATAGCAGCACCCACCTTATTAAATTTTTTTAGAGAAAAGTTTATACCAATTTTTGGGAAATTTTTCTGTTTCCTACCTTTTCCTCTTCACGCCAACTCCTTAAACTCTTATTTATTTATTTATAGTAAAAGCTTACTTTTAATAAAAATTCAAATCTATGTTACCACATCTTAAAAATATCTAAATCTGAGTCAAAAAAAGGATTTAAATCGGCACAAATATTCTGATAAAAAAGAAAAAGAAACAAATATCTCATTTTTATTTTCTATTTTCTTTCATTTTGGTTTTCTTATTATTTTATTAATATTATTATTATTTATGTGGAATATAAAATGATTATTAACAATTTCGAAAATTGTTGTTATCTATATGGAATTTATAATAGATTTTCTAAATATATATATA
>JBBPBO010001985.1:666076-818351 GCA_037974295.1 Cicer cuneatum
AAAAAAAAAAAAAAAAAGGCAAAAAATTATAGCATAATAAAAAAACAAGTGTGAAAAATAAATAAAATTAGTTGGAGGAGAAAGAAAAAAAGAACAAAAATCTCACATCTGAATGAGAAAATGAGAGCCATAAATTTTTATGCTTCTAAATGAAAAATGAGGAATGTAAAATTACTCTTTGTGCTGCTTATGGGTAAACGTGAATTAGAACAAAATTAAGCATTAATTTTCAAGAGAACTTAAAGAAAATATGAAATTATTTTTCTATTACAAAATTAAGTTTTGCAAATTGAAAATCAAACATGTTATAAGAATGACATAATAGTTCGCATGATTTCTTAACTTAATTTCAGGTAATATTTTAGTTTTTTATTTATTTATTTTTACATTTCAGAATTTTATATTTTTAAATAATTACCGTTTTTTTCTCTTTTACATATTGAAAACCATTGTTTGAATGATAACAAGAAAAAATCGAAGAACGGAATTGAAGAACACACTATTGGAATCAAACTTCAACTTCAAGAAATCTTAAACTCACATTGATAGGAGAAGAAAAGTAATGTGTTTATTAATTCAGATGTTTATTGGGGTCCGTAAACCCGTGATTCCTAATTGAAAACCATAAAGGTATTATGTTTACCACAAAATTACTACAACCTCAAAAATTTCTTCCTTTGTTCGGATCTTCTTTTGTTCAGACACTATTTTGTCACTGTGTATCACAGATTTCAAATCACAAACACAATTTAGAATCTCACGAATTCTATTGGAACGAAAGAACAATAGTTGTAGGATTGTGAATTTGACCAATTTAAACATGAAGTGACCATGAATTTTGAATTTTGAGACCGTTAATATGATTTTTCATGGGTGGGAGAAGAAAAGACCCAACAAAAGTTTTCGAAATGTGAAAGAGAAAAAACAAGAAAAAAACAAAATACTAAAATAAGAAGAAAAAAAAAATAAACAACTAAAATATTATCTAAAATTAAATTAATAGACCACATCAACTATTATACCTATAATAATTTATCTCATAAAAATACGAAAACCTATATGAAGTTTCTGATTTCCATAAAAATAAACAATTATATATGGAGAATCATAATCATAACAAAGTCTGTAAAAATTGACCACACAATGAGATTCACAATCCATTATAATGAGAAAGAAAAAAAACATTTTTATTATTTGATTGCATGTTTACATGTTAGTGAATGATACTATAATATCCTAGAATAATTTATTCACGAATAGGCACAAAGTAAGTGAGGTTCCTAAAGTTTAGCCATGCCTTCTCCAAAACAGTAACAGTATATTTGTTAAAATCGGTACCGCCGGTGGTAGTAATGTTGAGACAGTATTTTATCCCTTCGACAACCTTAGTCTCACCACTTATGACCTTATCTAACTTAAGATTCAACATAGCTTGTTTGTCATGTTCGGTTACGGCGAAATTGGCAATGTCGGTCACATGTGGATCGTTAATGTCCTTGATGGGGACCCAACTACCTGGAACAACTTGATTTCTTGTAGCCATAGAGGCCACCAACACAACAAAGAGGAGAAGAACAACTGATTGAAGTCTCATTCTGCTCATCGTAACTATTATTTTTTCAAGATTCACAAATGGTGTTTGTTGGTGTGAGTTAGATTTTGCTACTTAGACTCTTATTTATATTGCACACGAGTTACTCTTTTTGTAAATAAATTTAATGGATTTGACTCAAAATTTAATTCCAATATATACCAATTTTTCTTTCATTAATTATTTTATATTTTTGAAGGGAGGGAGGATATATATATGTCAGTACAACAACTGATTTTCATATCACAATAGTAAATGGGTTGACTAAAATAAATAATATAATAAAACGACATTATTGTGAAATAAATAATATAATAAAGCGATATTATTGTAAAATATTATTATACATTGTTATATTATAGTTGAAAATAATATAATAAAACGACATTCTTGTGAAATAAATAATATAATAAAGTGATATTATTGTGAAATATTATTATCCATTGTTATATCGTATATTATTTAATATTTCATGGCAAAAAAAAAAGAAATTTATTAGTATACTCCATCTTAATACTATATTTTAAGCAACAGTAAAACTATTATAAATTTTACGAAAGAGTCAAATATATTAAAAATTATTTTTAAAATTAATATATCAAACAAAATAATTAACACAAAAAATCACAATAATCTTTACTTAATAATAATATAAAGGATAAATAACACCCGTGGTCTCTTAACTTAATTTCAGTTAACGTTTTAGTTCTTTATTTTTTTTTTCCGTTTTGGTTCTTTATTTTAATTTTAAGTGACAATTTGATCTTTTATGTTTTAAAATGTCAACAATGTTATCTTTTTTTTTTACAAAAATTCATCAAAAATTTTCAACCAAAACCCATAAAATTAATTATATTCTTCAATATAATACAAATTTCATCAAATTCGAAACTCAAATCTTCAAATAAATCATGTTTCCATCTCTAACAACATTAAATAAAGAATGAAATTTGATGAAATTTTTGTATGAGTTTATTTGAATATTTTAGTTACGAATTTGATGAAATTTGTATTATATTAAAGAATATAATTAATTTTATGGGTTTTGGTTGAAAATTTTGATGAATTTTTTGAATTTTTATAAAAAAAAAAGATAATATTGTTGATATTTTAAAACATAAAATATCAAATTGTCACTTAAAATGAAAATAAATGACCAAATTGAGAGGACAAAAAAATAAAGAACTAAAACGTTAACTGAAATTAAGTTATAGACCACATATTCTATTTAGCCTAATATATTATATAAACTAAAGTATAAAACCAAAACTCACGATAGTTATTTTGAAAAGATTAATTTAACCACACTTCAAACAAAGAGTTAAATTCATCAACTATTTGACAATATACTCTTAAACGAACTAATAGTGTCTTTGGAAGTGTGAACAATTAAGATATTTGCATGAAACTGGTTAGTTAATTTTTTTTTTTGAGTTATAACAAAGCTTAGTTGTTTTAGAAAACGAAGGTAACGAAGCAATAGAAATAGACTCACCAATCAAATGGTAATTTGTTTACTTTTATATTTTTACTAACTTTTTGTAAATTAATTTAATTAGAGTAGCTAAATATATGTTATTGGAGTAGTTAAATATAAAATATACTTCTTTATAAACACGTTTTTACTTTAACGGGGGTAGCCAAGGCCACACCATAGCCAAACTGAGCTTCCCAGTTCTTTTTATTAGTTTTAGGTTCAATTTATAAATTTGTTCAAAAAGTGTCAATTGAATACTAAGATTTTGATATAATAACTTTAAGGTATATAGTTCAAATTTCCCATGAGATCATTGTAAAAATATCATTAGTGTCACTATTATTTATCACAGTTGTGTGGTTTAAGATAATTTTTTTATACTTAATCACGCGTTTTATTTTTGACTGAAATATATTAGATTCAATTTATTAAAAATTCAATCAATGACTTTGTTTTCGCCAATATTAAAGATTTGAATGTATAAATATTATTGACACTTAAAGATGATCACATTTGTAGTAATTTTATTGTTAATTTGCATGAATATATCTTTTTTTTTTTAGTCTATTAATATTTTAGTTTAAATAGTAGTTATTTTTCCTCTTAAATTTTAGTTCAACTGACAAATGCCAATATTGTTATGTTTAACGTCTCGTCTAAGTTTAAACTCAAAAACTCACTCTTTGAGTTAATTATGGTAAAATTTATGAATTTTTATATTGATTTTATTTTTAATTATCAATACAGTCAAAAGGGATAATAAGAAAGTATATAATATTTCATATATATTGTAAAATATAAAACATAAAAACTTAATTTCAGGTAACACTTAAGTCATTTATTTTTTATTTTTTGTTCTCGATTTAGTCTTTTATTTAATTTTAAGTAACAATTGATATTTTATATCTTAAAATGTCAAAAATGCATGTTATCATTTATTTACAAAAACTTAGAAAATCCATCAAAATCTTCAAACAAAACTCATAAAATTCAATACCAATTTCACGAAAATTCATATATTCATCAAATGCTTAACTCAAATATTTAAATAAACTCATATTTTCATCTCCAACAACGTCAAGTTCATCAGATAAAGAATAAAAATATGAGTTTATTTGAATATTTGAGTTATAAATTTGATGAAATTACATTATATTGAAGATGACAATTAATTTTATGGATTTTGTTTGAAAAATTTGATAAATTTTTTAAATTATTGTAAAAAAAGATAACATTGTTGATATTTTAAAACATAAAATATCAAATTGTTACTTAAAATTAAATAAAAGACTAAATTAAAATTAAAATAAAAGACTAAAATATTATCTAAAATTAAATTAAAGAACCGTGAAAGCAATTATATCTAAAATATTATTCTAAAACATAAAAAATATGGAGAGGTATAATAACTTACTATTGAAGAGTTATTTCTAGAAAAGGGAGAAATCAGTAATCAATCCATGTTGTGTGTTTCGAAGGCTGGCAATAGATAAAAATTCAATTAATGACTTAATTTTCGTCAATATTAAATATCTGAATTGTATGAATATTCTTGACACTTAATGACTTAAAGATAATTACATTTGTAGTAATTTTATCGTTAATTTGCATGAATAAATCTCGTTTTTTTAGTAAAAATAAAAAGTAGTTTTGGGTTCAATTGAAAAATTGGTCTATTAATATTTTAGTTTTAATAGTAGTTTTTTTTTCTTAAACATTAGTTCAACTGATAAAATGCCGATATTGTTATATTGAATGTTTTGTTCAAATTTAAACTCAAAACTTCACTATGTGAGTTAATTACTGTGAAATTTAATATTTCTTATATTTTTAATCATTGACAGTCTAGTCAAAAGGGATAGTAAGAAAGTATCTAATATTTCACGTATATTGTAAAATATAAAACATAAAGACATAAAATATTGACATAATTGCTGTAGCAGTCATTTAACTTGATTTCAGGTAATACTTCAATCTTTATTTTTTTTTGTTATCGATTTAGTATTTTATTTAATTTTAACTAACAATTTGATGTTTTATATCTTAAAATGTGAACAATGTTATCATTTATTTACAGAAACTTAAAAAATTTATCAAAATTTTCAAATAAAAGCAATAAAATTCCATATAAATTTTAATAAAATTCATATATTCATCAAATGCATACCTAAAATATTCAAATATACTCAAATTTTCATCTCCAATAATATCAAATTCATCAAATAAAGAATGAAGTTATGAATTTGATAAAATTTGCATTATATTGAAGATGATAATTAATTTTATAGGTTTTGTTTGAAAATTTTGATAAATTTTTATAAAAAAATGATTATATTATTGACATTTTAAGATATTAAAAATCAAATTGTTATTTAAAATTAAATGAAAGACAAAATCCAAAAAAAACAAAACAAAAGATTAAAATATTATCTAAAATTAAGTTAAGAATTGGATGAATTATATCTAAAATATTTTTGTAAAACATAAAAAATATAGAGGGGTACAATAATTTACAATTGAGGAGTTATTCCTAGAAAAGGGAGAAATCACTCATTAATTCGTAGTGTGTGTTTCCAAGGCTTGCTAGCAAATGCTCACGCAGATTATGCGCTTGTTTCCAAAATCTGTAACGATCACAAATTCCCACCCAAAAATTTGTGAGACATTCAGAATAACTTTTAACAAAATAATTAATTCTATTAATTTATGATAATAAAATAAATTTTATTAAATCAGTAAAGATATAATAAATAACAAACTAAATTACATTTTTAATAATGTATCTTATTTAGTTATGATAACAGACTAAAAAAATCTTAAATCTTCGAAACCCATATAAAAAATCAAACCCCAGCTATAAAACGGAGAGTTGTCACCTCAATATTTTTTTAAAAAAACTTTAAAGTTTCACAAATTGTATTAAATAAAGATATTTGAGTTTATAAAACTTATTTTATTATTTAAATCAACATAATTATTCATTTTATTAAAAATTATGTATAATTTAAATGAGATATTTAATAAGGTGACCAAGGCAATAGATGTTGTAAGGAACGTTTTCAAAAAACAAAAGCAAATACTCTAAACATTTTGATTTGATTTTTTTTTTTTATAAAATAATCTATTCGAAGTTGTCATTTTTTGATTTTTTTTCTTACTTAGTATTTATTACATAAAATTATCAATAATGGTAGAATTTTAGTTTTATTTAAATACAAGATTTTATTATATTTATTTTGAATTTTTTTCCTTCTATTTTTAGACTTAATTTCAGTTTTGGTCTATTTATTATTACTAATTCACGAAATTACGTCTCCTATTTTAAAATTCAACAATTTTGATTTTTTCCTCAAATTTTTAAACTAAAAAAATAACGATTTGTCATATTTTAGATGACGTGACATATAAATTTATAATATATAATCATTTAAATGCATTAATTATTTATATGTCATTAATCAAATTAAAAATACAAAAAAAATTTGAAGTTGAAAGCTAAATTTTTTTACAGTGTTTTATTCTAATTTAATGAGTATTAATCATTTTACATAATCGTATCATATATTACGTTTTTTAAAATATCTCAAGTCTTCATTTTTTAGTTAATAAATTAAATAGAATAAGTAAAACTGTCGATTTTTAAATTAGGGAGATCAATTTCATAAATCAATAAAAATAAAGTAACTAAAATTGTAATTTTTTTTTTATGATATACAGATTAACGCATAGCAGACCTAGATCAATTAATTGTCATTAGCAAATATGAATACATCTTCCAACAAAAATTTGAATTCGGCTCAGCATTTTGTAGCTTATTCTGCTAGACCCAAACATGTTGGTCTAAAGAAATTTGATTTATTTCCATAAAAAAAATAGAATGAAACTTTTCATGGATTTACATATATGCTCTTTGATTAAATTTCTACAAATTTTCTTTTTCAAGATACAAACTTTAATCAAGAGGGTTCTTCTGTGATTGTTTATGAGCAATGTGTTGACATTTACTTTTAACAAATATTGTAGGCATTTTTATGCCGCGGTTAATTAAGTTGTAATCTCTTTAATGGGCATGGGCCTCCTTTTATCGAAAACTTTAATCAAACTATTATTTTTTTAATGTTCATTCAATTTTTGTATTTGTTTATTTTTATCAAATCTTAACTTCGAGTAGTGTATTAAAAGACAAATGGATAAACATAACAAGTTCAATCAACATCCACTTTTTATTTTATGACATACTTATATTTGATTAAATAAATATCCAACATTCTTTACTGAAATTGAGCACATCAGAACGTAGAGACTTATGTGTATCCAAAATATACTATTTGAGATTTTCCTCTTTTTTGTCATAACAATATTTTTGAGGTATAGACTTAGAAGAAGGTTACACATAAATACAAAACAAAATTAACTTCTTTTGGGAGGATGAAGAGAAGTAGGACGAGGAGGCAAAAACTCACAGCTTCCAAATTTTCATTGTCTTAGCTTTTTGACAAGATAAGACATAGATAATTGAGTTTTATCAATATCAATAGCATATGGACTTAGTATCAAGGCCAGTGTTAACTATCCTTATAATGAAATATGAACTTCTATGTCTTATGTAGCAGTTACGTTGTGAAATAGCTCTCATAAACGTTTCTACTTGCAATCCCGTTGAATCTTATGGTATCTTACCTCGACAACAATTGTTTTCATTGAAAAAAAATTAATTATTATAGATTCAATAAAAGGATAAATTTGAAGAAAGTTATTTATTTAAATAACTATATTCATTTTGTTTATTTTTATTGAATTAAATTTTATATAAGTAAAAATTATTATGAATTTTTCTACTCACTAGTTAAATTTAATATATTAATTTTAAAAATATATTTTATTTTTGCTTTATATATTGGACATCTTAGTATAAATTATGTTAGTTTCACCATCGAATATTACATCATTTTTATAGGATGAGTGCGCATTTTTAGAAGAAATGAGTCAGAGAAACTCACCATATAAGTGTATTTAAAACGAACGATAGATATGAATGGAGTTAATAGCATTAAAGTATTTTAATCCACACCTACTTGTTTTGGGGTGGTGTACGACACCAACCACTTTCCATATGATCGAGTGAGAATGAAAGAAAAAGACATCAAAAGTAACAATTTTTATTTTTCATATACGTGAAAATAATTTAGAAATGAAAACAACAATTTCAAAACAACAAAGTACATATGATTTTTCTTAAAAAGATAAAAAAATATGTGTGAAATAATAATTGTCACTTACTCCCCTATTCCATTTCATTTTAAATTTCTCAATTACTATATCTTTAATTTCAAATATTTATAGTTTTACAATCTCAATAAACTGCTAATTATTATTTTTATTAATATATTCTTATTTATTATATTTTAAATTATTATGAATGAAAAGAAATATTACATCAAATGAAAAAGGTAAAGTTACAATATATTTATAATTAACTAGCTAACCAAAGTAATTAACTTATAATAAAAGCAAAGTAATAAGCATCATAACAAACACCCAAAGATGACTAATAATAGAAAAATGAAAAAACAGAAGATAAAAAACTAACTATAATCTATATTCTAACACAATTTAAAAATATTTGAGTAAATAAAATTCATTTTATCATTAAAATAAATAAAATTAAACATTTTTTCAGCGAACAACTTAAATCAAATAATTAGAATGTGATGGAGAGAATATTGTGGGCCAAGAGAGTCATACAAAATATTTATAAAAGAAAGATAGTAAAGCACATATGAAATAGTTTAAATATTTTGTAACATTAAAACAGAGATTGACAATTTTGATAATTTATAGATGGAAAAAAATTACTACCAATAAACCTAGTACATTTTTTTCTTAAGCATTTATATAGTTATGTATCATGTGAAATGAATGTAAATCTTCCACATATTGAACAAATCCAAAACTATGCAGAAGCATGGAAAGTTTAATTATTCATTCATAAAAAATAAAAATAAAAAGCCAATGAAACAAATGAAGAACATAGCATAAACTTTTATTTTTGGTATAATAATAAGTCATACAGGGGAATGATACTATCATAAGATCACATTTAATAATTTAAGCATGAAGTTGGACAAATGAAGTGAGGTTCCTAACGTGCAACCATACCTTCTCCCATACAACAGCTTCGTAGTGGTTAGATACCGAACCGTCATTAGCAGAAAGTACGAGGCGGTAATTGGCCCCTGAGACAACCTGCGATTCACCTTTGATAACTTTCTCGAACTTCAGCTTGGCCCCACTTCGCTTGTCGTATTCGGTAACGGCGAAATTGGCGACATCGGTTACATGTGGATCGTTGATGTTATCGATCGGACTCCAACCGCCAGGGATAGCTTCATTTCTCGTAGCCTTAGAGGCCAACAGAACAACGAGGAGAAGAAAAATGAATTCAAGTTTCATCATGCTTGAATTGCCACTGTTTATCTTTTCAAATCGTGTTTTTGTGGGTTAGTTAGCACCGCTTAGTGTTCTCATTTATATTGCGTACAAGTTATGCCAAGTTGACAGCTAGTTGCCACATAATCATAAATGGGCTTTAGTCCATATAAATTGGGCCTAATAGTGAGATTGTGACCCAAAATAACAAAACATCTGTTCTTTGATGGGGCCAGGTGTATAAAGTGGTGTTAGTTGTGCTTTGTTGTGTAGTCTACAAATGGAAGCATTTTAATTTGAATATCACCCACCAACTTGGGGAATTAGGTGGATTAGATCTATAAACAAACTGTGTGGATATGGTTATCATTTTATGCAAATTATTATCATCAATTTAGTAGTACGACACTATTTTAGTGAAAAATAATTGCCTTTAATATAGGTTAACACGATTTGGTCCATTTGTTTCATATTTTTAAACAAATTGAAGTAAAAAATCTTTATTGAAAATGAAGTTTTAAAAGTTGATTTAAAATGATTGATTTTATTTGACTCATAAAGGAAAATTACTTTTTGATGTAGATCTGTCCCAAGTCCAATAGGCCCACGTATACATTGACGACAATGACCGAGGCCTAGTTACATGAGATTTTGATAGGTGATCGCTGATTTACCTTCTAATATTTGCTCACAACATGTAAAAAAATACTATTAGAATTACATTTTCGATAGTATATATCATTCCAATTTTCATTTTCAAAATTGAGTTCCGGTAATTCCCCGTGTTTTTGGGGTGGGTTGAATTATTGTTGTTTCCATAATTTACTACGAGAGACTATATATCTAGAAGTGTATATGGATTTTGATAAAAAAAAACAAAAAAAGTAAACATTTCGGTATCCAATTAAATTCTTATGGTACCATAAAGAAAAGGTGAATATGAGACCAATTTAACTTGATCAATACATTTATAGGTTCTTTTCTCACCCTCTATATATATTTTAGAAGTACACATAAAATAAAACATGTTTTTAGTCTTTTGAAAATATATTTATAAACAAAAATACACTATTTAATTCTTACACATGTATTTTTGAACGAATATGTAATTTTTTAAAAACATAAAGCGAGTTAAAAGAAATTCTCCACTACATTGTTTTAACCCATTTACACTCATTTTACATGAACAAATCATATACCGGACTGAACTAATCCAAACACTTTTAAATTTAATGACAAATTGTTTAGAATAATTGGAATTCTAACTAAAACAATATTTCGCCAACTTCAGAGTCAAATTCTAACTTACATGATCCTCTTCCTACCAGAAGAAAATAATAAGTTCTTTAACAAAAGTTATAAATATATGAAATGACATTGGAGGAGGACACCAAATTTAACAAATTATGTATTCATCCTCACATGCGACATTCATGACATTATGCAAAAGAGGGAGTATATAACAAACTACAAAACAGAGAAAGTCACAATTTATAGAGAATTTAAGTACATAATCACTCTTCTTGAAGGAAAATAATTTACAAAAGAAATTGATAAAATCTCTTCATCCAACTGACTGAAAAATAGAAATAAATCAATAAACAAATATACATAGTATACTCATATCCCCCTCCTTTGCCAATTAATATCTACATTCTCTATACTTTGGTCATTAGAAGGAAGGTTGCATAATTTTCAATCATAATTAAGTGACACCAAAAATTTATAAAGCATCGTAGAATTTGAACACGAAATCAATTTCTCAATCAATGAGAGATTTTGTTTGGCATCCATTGAAGACCATCATTTATTCCAAAAACAAAAGCTCCTGCAACACCAAAACCATGACATCAAAATCATTTTTTTTTTCAGTCAAAGTGTTTTTCTAATAGCAAACAAAAGTTAAAGAAAAAAAATTAAATAGAATTTAATTTTGTGACTAAAGATTTAGTTGATTTTGTCACATATTCGTGATAACACACGAGTAATGTCATTTGTCACATTGACTTTTTAACCGGAGTTAAATAAATACATTAAAAAAATGATATTAATATTTTGAAACTTAGAAGACCAATTTAGTAAACAAATGTTTAATTGTAGTTTTAGTTCTTTTATCTTTTTTAATTTATGAAATGAGTCATCTTATTTTAAAATTTGACAATTTTAGTTTGATTATGATTTTGTAATTAAAAAATAGCAATGTGACATGCTTTAAATAACGTGACATATGATACACTGATGTAAAATGATTAACACTTATGAAATTGTAATAAAATCATCTAAAAATTTAACTTTCATTTAAAATATATCAATTTTTTTTTAATTCAAAATTCTGAAAGAGAGATTAAAATTGTCGAAAGAAAAATCATCATTTAATTTTTTTAATATTAAAATCTGAAGAAGAGATAAAAAAATAAGAAAATATATTACGTGAATCAATAAAAATAAAGAAATTAAAATTGCAATTAAGTCTTAAAAAAATAAATTTAAAATAAAATGTAGGAATTAAGAGTGACTTTCCCCATAATTTACCTAGAG
This sequence comes from Cicer cuneatum, assembly GCA_037974295.1. Classification (NCBI taxonomy): domain Eukaryota; kingdom Viridiplantae; phylum Streptophyta; class Magnoliopsida; order Fabales; family Fabaceae; genus Cicer; species Cicer cuneatum. Next base: position 678,112 of record JBBPBO010001985.1, read on the forward strand.
ATGGCATGAGAAATGAGAGGACAGCTATCCCAGCAACCTTAAGTGGCACACCAACTTTAAGCATATCTTTTATTTCAATATGTCCAGTGGCAAATCCAACTACATTTGAGGGTGTTGAAGTTGGAAGTAAGAAAGCAAATTCAGTTGCAATTGCTCCTGGGATCATAAGAAGAAGAGGATGCACATGCATAGTCCTAGCTATGTGATACAAAAGTGGAATAATAAGTGTGGCAGTGGCATCATTAGAAGTGATGAACTCAGTAATAATACTACTTATAAGACTAACTGCTGGAGCAATGGCTAAGTATGGTGCATCTTCTAAGAAATCTAAGGCTTTCGAAAGAACATCAGCTAGGCCACTAGATTGAACTCCATCAGCTAATGCAAAACCAGCTCCAAGTAGTAAAATAAGGTTCCAAGGTAATTTTTTGCATTCATTCCAATCCATTAGCTTTTCACCTTCTTGTTTTCTGTTTGGTATTATGAATAATAGTACAGCCACCATAACCTATATCATCAAAATTGATTAATTCTAATCAATTAATTTTATGTATATGATTGGAGAGAAAATAGCAGTCTTGTCCAAATTGAATCGGACCGATCAGTTGAACCAAAAATCGGTCAATTTGTCGGTTGGTTCAACCTTGCTCGATTATGAATCTTTCAAATCCAGATTGAATCAGATTGATTCGTAATTGGCTCAACTAATTTGTTTTTTTCTCTATTTTTTTCAAAAAAGATATTTATTTTATTTATTTATTAGTTCAACCACAAGTGATCCATGACCAAAATATCTCACTTTTTTTTTTATATTCTATCCGATTTTTAAAACATTTCAACAAAAAAAAAATAGAGTACTCACACTGACACTTCCATCACCAACTAGACCATGGAAAAAAGTTCCCCATCCAGGAATGTCATCTGTGATCCTTCTTGTCATCCATAATACGATCAGTAGCTGAATTTACAACACTTTTGGTTAATGCATTTGATATCAAAATAATTTTTATATTTCACATTATTAAATATATAAAATTAACAATTAATTATTAATATTAATGATTTAAAAATATATGTATATATATATACTCACCCCAAATATCGACAACACCATTTTCTCGGCAAAAGACACGGGACCTGCAAATACCAATTACAGAATTATTAAATACATCAGATTAATTTTTCATGATCAAATGGTCAAACATATTTTTCTTTGATTAGAACTAATTTGCTTGTGAATAAAAGTAATGATAATGTATATTGTGAGGAAAATTTTATTCAATTCGGGATTTTAAAAAGGATTGAACTATCAGTCAAAAAAGAAAGGATTAATCTATACTCAAAAATTAACATGTTTTCCAAATGAATTTGATGAATAATCAACTACAAACTTTACTATATTTTTAGCTAGATTATATTATATATATTTTTAGTCAAATAAATAGAAAGCAAAAACATTATGTGAATATCAAATACATTTCAACTATGTTGACATATAAAGACAATCACATATAATTTGCACTAAGAACACAATTAGAAAAAAATTACTATTTAAGTATTGAACAAATGTCTAAGATTGTAATGTAGATGCAGTTAGCCATTTCACACAAGTCCATTACAATCTCTTTCAACGCTTCTTGTTTCTTTTCATTTTTTGCATAAGGAATCTAAGCATAGGGCATGGAAAATAGGCCGGGCATTATGCTAAATCAAATTAAAAGTAGATTTTAGAATACTTTTCTAGTACAAGTCCTTTTCCATAGATTAGTTTTAATTATGGTTTTAGAATGCAAGATTTGAGAAGCAAATTTATTCAAAACGCTTACAAATCTATTGCTTAAGTGATTTGGATACGCTTGAGAATAATCATAGAATCGACCATGGGACATCTATTTTTTATTAGTATTGGAGAATTGACAACTCCAAGAATCAAACTTTTAGTTTTTTTGTGTGTCATGTTGTCAAACTCTCTCAATACACTGTTGGTTAGAAGTTGAAATATTTTATATAAGACACTAATGGACCTATATTTTCAATTGATTCTTAAATTATTTATAAAAGTAACTTAAGTGTATTTTTTTAAATATTTTTTTGTATGGATCTTAACCAACCAACCAACTATAATTTTATCAAATTTATAATTCTTAAAAAATTTATTATAATTACAAATGTGTGTTTTAAGTTAAAAACAATACGAAAACATCTAAAAGAATCTTTTTCTATAAATTACTACATTAAATTGATTTTTTTAAATAACTTAAAGTGAAGCACTAGAATCTAGTGACTTTGTATGTACAAAGTGTTGGTTGAAACAAGATGACACGTCCACATTAGACCCTGATAGGCTTGCTCCATGTGACAATAATGAAGACACGTAAGCTTTTGTTTAATTAAATAGAAAACGACAAGGACGGTGATGAGTAGCTAACTTCCTATTCATTTTATGTGACCTTTCTTAATCATAGTGTATATGCTTCCTCTAAATTCTATCACAAAATCAAAACCACACATTTTTTGGATTCTATACATATTTATTAAAGATGATACTAAAAATATATTTAATTTATTTAATTAATTAATTTTATGTAAAAAATGCATCTACTAATTTACCATTTTAGCATTAGTTAAAGATATTTTTCTAAAAAAAAAAATCATACCGAGAGCTTCTAAGTCCCTCTTCAAATGGGCTTTGCTCAAATAAGAAGAGAGAGCCCTAGCTGAACCCTTCCTTAGATAAATGCAGCAGATTATGACCCAAAAGCACATGAGGAACAGAAACGCAACTGGAAAAGCAAAGAAGAACCACGTGTTGAAACTAATTGGCTTGGCTCCAGGGAAAAGACTCTTCCACATCCCAACCAATATAAGATTGACACCTGTCCCCGTCAAAGTACTAATCCCTCCAATTGGCGTCGCATACACCACCGTCAGAACCACCGCTCTACTAAACTTGTTAACCAACTCCGATTGTTCCGGCGGTGGAGGAAGTCGCTGTAAGAGCCCTGTAGCCACCGGCATCAACATCACGGCAGCTGCCACGTTGTGCATCCACATACTCACAAAGAATGACGTGGCACATAGACCCAATAATAATAATGCTGGGTTCAACGGTTCCCCACAAAACATCGATGTCACCTTCACATATCACATTGTTCCAACCAATCATCAACCTCGGCACAGCCACTAAATATTATTTTTATTCATTTAACACAATATAAAATTTGCACACAAAAAATAAACAATATAAAATGAAAATCCCTGATTTTCATTTCCAACTCGTGAAATAAACAAATGATGTCCTTCAAATAATTAATTAATAAATAAATAATCACGAGTTTATCTATCCAAATCCATCTTATAATAAAAGCTTACGTGTATTTTTTTCATATACTTTTATAATATTTTTTTAACTTAATCAATTATAATTTATACCCAAAAATATATATCTAAGTTTTTTTAATTAAAAAAATGTGAAGAATTCTTTTTTATACACAAAAAAATTGTGCCATTCATACTCAAGGTCAAATAAATATAAAATTAAAATTATTAAATAAATATGAAAAATATTACATAATTTTTTTCATAGTATATTCAACTTCTAAAGTATTAAAATGTTATCTAAAAAAATATTTTTATTAGCGTTTTTAAAATTTCGAGGCTTATTCGAGTCTTAATAAACATCATACTTAACTCGTTTAAACTTAAAAAAAGTTCCACAAGGTTCATTTAACTATTTCTTAAGCTGATTAAAAAATTATTTCTTATATAATTATATCCAATAATTGAGTATTTGTCAAAAAAAAAAAAAATCAATAATTGAGTAGAGCTATTCATCACCCAAATCGAAACTGATTGAAACTTGGAAGATAACAAATCAAATCTCACCAAATAATTTGATATCAATAAATAAATAAATAAATAAATAAATAATAGAAACTTACTGTCAAGGCCAATCTTCTATGAACGTTATAGCGTTCAACGGCAAGAGCAAGGATGAAACTTCCCAAAACAAGAGTAATGACATCATCCATGTAAGAATGAGCAACTGTATCAGCTGAAGATATACCAAACAGAGGAAATAGAAACAGAGGACACATAGAAGTCACTGGAAGTGGTAAAGCAGTTGTCACCCACCAACTGAATACCCAACCAATAACAGCAAGCATGTTACGGCTACTTTTATTCTCTAGTTTTACAAACAGGCATATTATAAGTGACAATAAAGGTCCTAAAATTACATAAAAGTTTTTTAGGTTGAAAAGGGATTTGATATTCAAGGGGATTATCATGCTTTCTGTTCGTTGGATTGGAAGAAGTGGGGCCTTCAGGTTGGACTCTTCAGAAACCGATGTTGTTGTATCTTCTCCTGTCATTTTGGAACACAGAGGAGAAAATGAATATGCTATTGCTCAATTTTTGAAGAAGAGGAATGATTGTGAAGGTTGAGTGTTTGCCTTTTATTTCTCATTTTTCATGTGCTTGCCTTCCACCACAAAGAGTGGCCAAATTTGCTTCTCATTTTTTTTATGGTATTGTAATATTTTTATCATTAACGTTAGTTATATTTGACCAGAGGAAATCTTACAAATTCATAATTTTATGAAAAAACAAATAAAATAAAAAATATAATATATGATTTTACACGGTCAATAATTATAACTCTTAAATTCTTATAAATCTTTAATTTTAATTATGATTACTTTAACAGTCACACTTTGTAAAATATAACAAACTAGCATGCTCGCATCGGATAATTAGATGAAATTTTTCTACAGGAACTGTTAATTTACACAAATCTGAAAAATAAAAAGTGTAATTACAACTTTTTTTTTTTTACTAAACTTATAATTTTTTTATTTGAACATAAAACTTCATTACCTATTTTAAAAACACTCAAATGTAACACATTTTTATTTTATTTTAAAACCCTTTACGTCTCTTTCTTTTCATTAATGACATTGTTATTACCTTAATTTTTTTTAGTGACTCCTGTTTTGGTTATAGTCACTTCAATTATTTGTTTTTTGTTTTTTTTTCTTCACATTATTATTATTATTATAGTTGAGATAATCTGATTAGATAAGACGAAAATTGGTGATAATTTGAGTATGTTGTCTTTTTATTTAAATAACTGGTAGAATAATTCAGGTGGAATAATCAAAAGGGGTGGTATTGTTGACAAAAAGTAAATTAAAAAAAAGGTTATAATAATAATTAACTCACTTTCATTATTAAGATGCTAGAACATAAGTATAAGTAAAACGATGATTATGAAAAAAATTGTTGCACAATTTTTGTCATCCTCTTTTTTGAGGCACATCACCTTTCGTCTCTATATTTTCTTAATAATCTTTTGTGTTGGCTTCATAATCAAATCCCTCGTCGCTCTGACATCCGATCCATAAAAACAGATTAATATGCATTAGTTAGTATTCAACTTAATACCTATGAAAGTAGTACAATATAAATAAAACACATTTTACTTTTTATTGTTGGCTACTTAAGAATATAATAAATAAATCGTATTGGATTTGACGATGATATTTGTGTGGCTACCAAAAATAAAGAATTAATTCAAAACAGAAAAATATAATAGAAGGAGAAGATAACCGATGTCTCAAACATATTCTAACACCATACGAATAAAGAAGTTAGAAACAAAAAGGAAAAGGGAGGATAGATAACAACTTTTAAAGAGACACATAAAGTAGTAGATGAAGTAAAAAATGCCAACTTTGAATAGTAAAAGCATATAAATGCATCATAACATAGGAAATTAGGAATACAACTTTTAATATAGAAGAAAGAGAAGATCTCTTCACTTTCAAGTATTAATATTAAATAAAATTAGCACAACATATGGTTGCCGAAGCTTAACACAACAATTTATAATATCACTTCTCCTTGAAACTCAAATTATTTTCATTGTGTACTTACACTAATCAGAACCATGGGATAGGAAAAGTTTATCTATCAACTTTGAAAATATAGAGACTTATAAAAAAAAAGACAATGTAGAGACAATTAAAATTGCAAAAGTTGTCGAGAATATTAAAATTGAGAAAGAAAGGAAAGAAAAAAGAAAATCAAGCCAAATAAAAAAAAATATAAAGATTAACTAAAAAGAAAGAGTAAATGAGTAAAAAAAATATGAAAAAAGATTATGCATACTGATTGCTCTGTGTGCTTCCTGAATTTTATCTATTCAAACGAAAAAGTGTTTTTTATTTATAATTTTCTAATTAATTAACTAATAATTTTCATTTTCAGAAGAATATTAAAAATGAAAACATTGAATAGATGCAAAATGTAAGAAACAAATAATAAAATAAAACAAAGAAAGAATAATAATATAGTTTCTAATAATAAAACGATTAATTTAAGTTAGACACTCCTACTAAGTGATAAATGTCACACTTGTCATAATATAAACTTTGCTTTTTTCTAATGTATAATAATGTATAAGATAGACTAGTAGTTGAGCTAGTTTGAACATTAACTACAAATATATTCTATCATATATGAAATATAAACAGATTGCGTTACATATATGGGGATTTTTTTAAAAAAAATTAATTAGAGATTAAGATATGTACTTAATCGAACTTGTAAAATGATTGTAAACTTTTATAAAATAAACTACCAAATGATAAATAAATGTGTGTAATAATCATATTTATAAATCAAACATGTATAGAATATCAATAAATTAGTGGTAAGCAACATCCGTAGTGTAAGTATATGATATTGATTAATAATGTTTTTATCAAATAAATAAAGATTTAATAAATAAATAAATAAATAAATAAAATAAAAAAACAATTTCAAGTTGTAGAAACTAAATGTTGGTACCATGCCTTACCTTTTTAGTTTAACACCTTAATACAAACTCAATGATTTGTATTGAGAATTGTGTTTAAAAGAACACAAATAATTTATTATTCAACGTTTAAAATCACATAAAAGACAATTATAAAGTATGTATGGAATTTAATAATTTAACAGATTTACACAAGGACATTCAAATACTCCTAACAACCTTCTCATTTGTTTTCCAAGCCTCAAAGACTCCATGACCACCGTATCCCCTTCATCCCAATACCAAACCTATAAATGTTAAACCATATCACAGCCCACACATCAAAAGGAGGCAATGTTATCCCTCATTCAAGACATGCCCAAGGAAGGAATTTTTACAAACATTGACTTAGGTTTGGGTTATCATCAGATCAGAGTTGTGATCAAGAGGATACACACAAGACTGCTTTTAGAATATTTGATTTGATGGGCTTATGAGGTTTTGTTTATGCCTTTTGGTATAAGTAACACTTCATCTACCTTCCAATCAACAATGAATGGTATGACATTTTAAAATAAATAAAAAACTTATATTTTTATGTGGTAATATTTGTATGTGTCAATAATTACTTTTTTAACTTAACTCAGAACAAAAAGTTGAATGTCCCCATACTTTAGCGGGTTGTTTTTTTAGTATGTATGAGTATGATATTGCTTTTGCTTTTGGTTAATTGGACGTATTTTAAATAGGGGTGTACGTGGGTCGGGTTGTGCGAGTTTTGACAAAATACGATACCTGATTCGATCGATTATCTTTGAGTTGAGTTAAGTTCTAAATTCGTATTTTTTCTATTTAATCAGACTCAACCCGATCAAGAACGGGTTGGGTTGACGTTACACGAATAATAAAATGTTTTTTATTTTACGAAAAAATATATTGAATGAAAATATATTTAATACTTGAATGTCTCAAAAACTATAAAATTTCAATCACATCATTCAATTCTTTAAAAAAGTCAACAACCTCTCACAAAAAAAAAATAAATCCAACAATCTTCAAATACATAAATAAATTCAACAATAGGAAATCAATCAAATATGAAAATTCATCAATTCTAAGCAATGTCAACTTCAGGTCCAAACACTTAACAAGTTTATCAAATTATGGAAGGAAATAATTGGAAAAGGAGTAATGAAATCCTATTGAACTACCAAACAAAATTAAAAAAAAATTATAACTAGTTACTAGGTCAGGTCGACGGGTTTAAATTGTTGAACTCGTTATCCAAACCAAATATAAGCGGGTTTTAACGTGTTAGGTCAGGTCGGACCCGAAAGTGACTGAGTACAAATAAAAATCGGATTGAGTTGGATAATTGAGTTAACGGGTCGACCCAGGCTTATGTAGACCCCTAATTGTAAATATATATTTGTCTTCCTTCTATTCTATATATACACACATTGTGCTTAAAGTAATTTATCAATAAATTTGTTTTAACTTGTAAAACATAAGATTTTTTATTGGTAAATTTTTGGGTGGCTTGAAATTTTTCTGGGAAGATAAAATCAACTCCAAACTTTATTTTAATTTGAAGTGATTGAATATTAAAAACTAAATACTAAACTCTACTATACTAGATGATTAACTTTTTTTTAGTTGTCATGCCGTAAACCAATAATAATGATAGAATAAATTATACAGTATTATTAAAAAAATAGCATATATCGGTATTATAAATATTTTGATTAATAATTTTTTTTTAATTTGTTCACATGGACGTTACTACAATATTTATTAAAATCGACTAAATTAAGAGTCTTTATACATTTATCTATTCAATTTTTATCTTAAAAATTAAATAAATTGCTCTATAATTGAAATAAAAATTTAATTTTAATTAAAATCATAACAAAAAAAACGTCATTTCAAAATAAACTCAAAAGATAAAACTTAAAAAAAATTGATAGTATTAAATCTAAAATATAATTAAACTCATTCATTAATAACATATCATTCAACTATTAATGATTTAATTTAATAGTATCAATGTAATTTTCAAATGTATCATAGTTCCCTTAGGATGAAGCGTACTTTACTCTAATACATGGGTCTCATGCCCATAATTGACAAATTCGAATGCATTTTTTATTATTTAATTACTTTCTTTTTTGGTATAAATCACACCCATTGTGTATTTCTTCTTCCATGTAATATTATATCTTTTGATATTTTAATGTTTCTCACATATATTAAAAATAATTAATACATATTTATATTAAAATGCTTTTATCTTAACTATATATTCATCAGTACAAAATTAATCATAAATACTCTTATAGTGTAGTTGGAAAGCAAAAGTTGAGTATATTTTAAATCTTTAAAATATTAATTGTTTTAAAAAACAAAAATAAAATTCTAAAAATATCAAAGATGTGGGAATTTAAAGAACATTTGGACATCATATTCATATATAGAGATTTGAAAAATACCTCGAGATAAAAGAGACATCAATCATCAAACGTAGTTGATGTTCAAACATTGTATATTTATTTTAGTCATAGATATTTAGCATTCAAATTTGGTATATTTGAAGATTAACATAAAGGCTAATTGTGATTATTCCATTCCACCTCAGTACTTAGGAGGCATATTGCAGCGTCAACTCGGATAAGGGCTTATATCTGATTACTCAGCATTTCCCTGTCGTGACTAATTCATATCAACTCTAGCGTATAATAATAACAAATTAAACAAGTAAACATTTTATTATATTAAAATAAAAACAAATTAACGTTGTTACCCCACAAAAATGCATGTCCGCCACAAAGAAAATGCTATTTGTATATTGCTAATTGCAATGATAAAAAATAAAGGGAATAAATTAAATAAAATTGTTTGCGCGATGGAGAAAAATTGGGTTTTCTTTTCCAAACATATGAGGACTTAATTGTGGACCATGGAAGTAAATTGAAAATACTTTTGCTGACCTTTCATAACTATTGTTGTATAAAAAATGGATATGGTTGCGTGACAGTTAATTGTATATATGTGGCGACTTTGAATTGTGATATACCCATCCACCTGGAAATGGAAAGCGAAGGAACGATTTATATGATAGTTAATTTAACGTTGGATTTAACTAATACCCACTGGACACTATGCATGGTGACCCTATGTGTAACAAAATAAATGGATAAAACATAAAATTATAGTCTAATTAACCACAATATACATAACATAAACGTAGCTTTCACTAGCATTTCAGAGAAAATCTTTATACCAAAAAAAAAATCAATTAAATTTCAGCTCTTGGTATAAGAATATAAGGAGTTCGTTCAACCTGAAGAATATGAAAAAATAAAATAAATAATTCTTAGAGTGATAAGTGGATCCGAAACAATAATCAGGGGCCCTGTATTCCTTAAGGCTAACAAAGCCACTGCCATAAGCCCCTAAAAAATCAGAGATTGTAATCAATACCTCCACATTTATATTCTTATTTCTACATTTTATTTAAATTATTTATTTTATTTTAATTTTTTAAATTTATACTCCACTAAATTCTATTTGAATTTTAAAAAACTTAAAAAAAAAATATTTTTTTTCAAGTTTTATGGTATACAGATGTGTTTTTAGAAAATTGAACTTTGTGTGCTAACAAATATTTTTTAAGTTTTTCGATACACGGATGTATTTTAGAAAATTTGAATTTTGTGTACTGAATTTTTTTTCCAAATTTTATTGAAAACATTTAAGTACCAAAAAATTTTACAAAATATTTTTTCAAGTTTTCCTAAACACAAACATTTTCAGAAAATTTAAACTTTGTGTTATGAAAAACTTTTTTTAAGTTTCTCAACAAACATATAAAAAAAATTATAAAATTTGACTTTTTTAAAAATAAAATAAAATTGAATTTTTATTAAAATATGAAAGTACATGATAAATTTGAGAGTACCGACTAAATTCTTTCCAAAAATTTAGTAGTCTAGTGCATGGAGTTAATAATTATGGCCATCTACTAGCACTTTCCATAAGTAAGTTAGTAGCTGCATAAATATAATTAGCATAAGTGGTTGTTTGGTATTTTGAAAATGAACTAAAATTTAGACAAATAACAGTTAAATAGTCAAATTAATTATAATCAATTGTAAAATTTATAAAATTAAAAATAATAGAGAAATTTTAAGAGAAAAAATGAACGCTTCAATAAACGTATTAAGTTATATCAAAATATTATATTCTTTTTTAAATGTATATATTACTTGTAGAATATTATTGAAAATATCTATAATAGACCTAATGGTTAATACTTCTAAAATAAGTTTTTTAAAGTTTTTTGTTTTTCAAAGATAAAATTGATTAGTATGTTTATTAGATCAACAATGTTATAAGATAGAACAGACGGATTAGCCATCTCATCTAGTGAGACTAGAATGTTAGAATTATTTAATTACAAAATTTTGATAAATAATTTTGCAACTCAAAAAATTAGAAGATTAATTTAAAAAATTGATTATTTTATTTTATTAAATTTCTTTAAAAAATTCGCTTTAAACTCTAAAATTCCTATACAGGGCACAATTATATTATGTGAGTGAACTGTAGTGTTTAACTAGAATTCATGGTAGAGAAGATAATCCATAATGAGAGTTGTATTTGTAATTATCAACACTCAAAATAGTATAGATGTATAATGATTAAGGTGAGAAAGAAGCTCATAATGACACGTAGGTGAGTGGGACTTGTATAGTTCAAAAGATGTGTTGTGTTAATTTTGGATCATCTCAAAAGTTTACTTTGAAATAAAGTTCAATGTTGCAGAAAAATATGATAACACAAGATAGGCAATTGAAGATGATGTTTTCGTTGTTTATTAGTAATTCACTTAGCAATTTTTTTTGGCGAAATACACATATGTCCTAAATCTTATTTTATTTGGTGCTATGATTTTTTATATTTTCAATCGAGTACTTCTTATTAATTTTTATTTGCAGTTTGGTCCCAATATTATGCATCTATATTATTTTTGTTCTATGATTATCTCTTATTTTGTAAAAGTTTATGTCAATGTGGTTATTTTTTTTCAACTGAGTTCTTTTTATAAATAGAATGGTAAATAAATTCTGACACAACTATGAGATATCGAGTCTAACCCAAAACATTATATACAATTTAACAATATTAATATTTGTAAATTAAACTAGGTTTTACCATGATTTTTTATTCTAGACAAGTTATACTATTATGGTTCTTTTCTAAATTTTAAACAAAAATGACCACATTAAATATAAAAATAAATAAATAAATAAAAAATGTACTAGTGTGGTGACGGTAAAAAGTCAGCAAATCTTTAATGTTAAAAAGATAAGTACATATATGAAACACACAAGACCCATAACTTTTATGAGTATTTCTGTTAGAATATTTTATTATCTAATTATATTAAAATTTAATTCATATATATTGATTATGTAAAAAAATTTACACTATTCAATAATAATTATTGATTTTTATCATAATTATCATTAAAGTCATACTCATGAATAATTGTAAGAGTTGATGATGTAAATTTTTTTACACCAATTACACTCATTATAATATTATTATTAAGTAAATATATTTATATTAATCATACTAACTTATCAATTAGAAATCTTAATTATTTTATGATTAAACTAAGTAATGAGGTGTACCATGAATCAGCCCAATGAGTCGCTGTTATATACTTTTCTGGCCCAAATACAAAAATATATATTTTTTGGGTCCAAAATGTAATAACAGATGTGTATCTAAGAGGGGATGGGTGAATTAGGTGTTTAAATTTTTTTTTTGATTTTTAGAGTTTTGTGAGTTGTTTAACTAGTTGTGTTAAGTGAATGAAAGCTTTGTAAAAGACTGAAAGCAAATTACACAGAAATTTATCCTGGTTCCCCTTACAACCAATGGTACATCTACACTAAGTTCTTCAAATGATACAACAACTTCAATTGATTTTGTAATTATGTTCTCAACTAAGAACAAGATTATAACACTAAGTATAATGATACTAATCAAACACACTTCCAAGTACAACTGATAACCTTTTTTAATGATATAAAATTAAAAAGCATGTACTTGAAAATATAAAACTTAAGCTTTGAAAGTGTTTGATATTTCAGAAAATAATTATAAGATTAGTAGGTAAGATGTTGTCAGTAAGAACTGAAGCTATGAAGTATTTATACTCCATAGACAACACTTAAGATCAGTGGTAATTGTTCCCATAAGTTTTGATGAACTTATGCAATGATCCAGAACTGAAAAATTGCATTATTTCAAAATTGTATTCGAATACACTTGTGTAACGTTCAGTTTTTATTCAAAATTTGAACTTCGTATTCGAATATGATACCTCATAGTCGAATACAAGTATGTAATTTTTGCCACCGACTTGAGTTGTATTCGAATACGCGAAACTGTAGTCGAATATAAAAGTTCAATTTTAGCTACTGACTTGACATCTGTATTCGGCTACGACATTTCGTATTCGAATACAGATCTTCAGTTTTAGCTACTGACTTGCTATCTGTATTCGGCTACGACACTTCGTATTCGAATACAGATCTTCAGTTTTTGCTACTGACTTACTGTTTGTATTCGGCTACGAGAGGCTGTAGTCGAATACATCTTTGATTTTTTGTCAAAAACTTTATTTTTAAACATTTGTTTATGTATTTAAATATTTAGAAAATACTTTAATGCATATGCTAACTATAAAGAATTCTCATAATATTGTATTTGAAATGTAATTTGAATTAATATCAAGTACCTTAAGACCTAAGTTACCTAATATAAATTGAAGAATGATTTTCCCTTAACTTTACTTTTTGATCAATACACATAAACTTTTTGTTTTCATATAAAGATCTTATTCTTTTTCACAGAATAGTTGAACTTCCTTTAACCTCTAGCCAAGAAAGAGTATGTACCCACAAAAATGTAAGAAAGATGCGTAGAAAAACCTTTTATTGAGTTAGAGAAATTGATTTGTCAGATTTTGCACGTCTTAACATGTCACATGATTCCCTCTCCCACCGCAACAGATTGATTTCATGTCATGTTAATGCCCTTCTTTTTCAAGATTTTTTCTCAGTCTTTTTGAGTATTTTTTAGACATATTTTTATCCTTAAAATATAATAGTTGATAATAAATTATGCAAAAAAAAAAAAAAAAATTAAATTGAACAGTGATTTGGTGGAAAAAATTTGATGTAAAAAGAAAACTTCTAACATAAATAAATAATATTTTTTTCTTCACAAAAAATTTAAACGAATAAATAAATAGGTAAAATTTTTACCTTCATTTTTCATGTTTCATTATCTAACAAAACAAGCAAGTGATCACATATTCACGTGAAACGACGACACTTTTACAAATACCAACCATTCTACTTTTGTCCGCAAAAATTAAAAATTAAAAAACTTAAAGATAAAGGATAATTCAGTAAAACACCATTTACAATTTGGTGATATTTCGTGGATTTCTCCGACCAAAAAACCCTTGCAAAAAAAAAAAAAAATTGAAACAACGAAAATCTGAAACCAACCAAACTAAAATCCGTTAGCGGCACCGGCAGACTCCGATGGCGGACCTTCCGTCGGAAGTAATCACCGAAATCCTCTCAAGAATTCCAGTAAAACCCCTCCTCCGCCTCCGCCGCATGTGCAAATTATGGCGTTCCCTTATCGACAGCACCGAATTCATTTTCTTCCACCTAACCAAATTAAACGATTCCAATATCATTCTCCGGCAACACTCTCGTCTCTACGAATTGGATTTAAACTCCATGGATAGAGTAAAAGAACTTAACCACCCTCTCATGTGTTACGGTAACCGCATCAAGATTTTAGGTTCATGTAACGGCCTTCTCTGCATCTGTAACATCGCCGATGATATCGCTTTCTGGAACCCTTCGATTCGCAAGCATCGGATTATTCCATCGGAGCCACTCATACGAAAAGATAAAAACAGCGATGAAGACACGAACGCGAATTCAAACGCCGCCGTAACTACTCTTTTAGCTGCACGCGTTTACGGATTCGGTTACGATTCGTTCTCCGACGACTATAAATTGGTTAGCATTTCGTATTTCGTCGATCTTCATAATCGTAGCTTCGATTCGCAGGTTAGGGTTTATACTCTGAGAACCGATGTTTGGAAAAACGTTCCGAGTATGCCTTATGCTTTATGCTGTGGTAGAACCATGGGGGTTTTCGTTTCCGGTTCGATTCATTGGGTTGTGACTCGGAATGTTGAGCCGGATCAGTCTGATTTAATAGTTGCTTTTGATGTACGGTTTGAGATTTTCCGGGAAATTGAACTTCCGGCGACGGTCGATGGAAAATTCGAAATGGAAGTGGCAGTGTTCGGAGGGTTGCTTTGTGTGATTGAGAATAGAGGGAGCGAGGGTTTTGATGTTTGGGTAATGAGAGAGTATGGATCTGGTGATTCGTGGTGTAAATTGTTTACGGTGGAACAACCACGTGATGTGAAATTGATAAAGTGTTTGAAGCCTTTGGGTTATTCGAGAGATGGTGATAAAGTTCTGTTTGAGCAAGATCGTGGGAAGCTATGTTGGTATAATATTGAAAGTAAAGAAGTCAGTTGGGTTAGAATTTCAGGAATGTCTAAATCTGTTGAAGGAATCGTGTGTGTTCGAAGCCTTGTTCCACCTAATTTAATGAATCGAAGTGTTCATAGCAAGATACAAAAACTTGGGGAGGAAAAGAAAAATAAGAAGAAAAGGTAACATAACATGACAGTGGTGATTTTGGCATTCTCTTTTTTCTTATATGAAAGAAAATATTTTCTATATTCTTAAACTCATTTTGTTTTGTTTTTGTAATGTTTTGTTTCTCTATTCTTAACCATGTGAGTTGACCTTGACTTGAACAAGTCTTTTCTATCCCATTGCATTAAAATGATTCGGAAAGAAAAGTCCTAGTGTCTGATTGAGAAGGGTCCCATTTCTAAAGTTTTGGTACTGTGAAGGATGTGATATTTCAGTTCTCATTGCTAGAATTAACTTTTCAATGTTGGATTGTGAAAATTTAACGTCAGACTCAGTCTAAGAACGTGCATCTTATTATAAAAGAAAATACTTGTATCTATTGAGATCTATAGGTTTTTATTCTAATTCTCATCTGAATAAGTTGGAGATTTTAATCCATGTAGCCAACTTTATTTAGTGGGATAAGGATTGATTTTTGTTGTTTTGTTTATGCATGCTTCGCTTTCTTACAGGGACGACTTCCTGTCCAAAGGATTCAAGTTAACGTTGTAAATGATGACAAGAAGAGAAGAGAGAATGGTATACAACTGAAACTGAGGAACTAACAAATTCATGAGTTATATCTGGTAGACTGGTACTGAAATTTGCCATGGCTCAGTTGGAATGATCAGTAACCAAGCCCTTTTTTAATTGTTAATTTTGACTTCTCTTTCCCTCCTTTGTACTGCCGTGATTCTGCACCTTTTGTTTTCTCAGGGTTGAAGAAGAACCAAGGTGCTTGAGTTCGCCCAAACTCACCCACAACAACGACTGAAATATATGCAGGGAAAGTCCAGCAGTATACGCCTCCTTCCCTTTCTCTTGTTTTGTTGTAATAAACTGAAATACTTCTCCTGATGTTGAAACTTTTGGCTGCCTCGTCAGATGGTTATGTTTGATCTATTTTGTTGGTTGCATTGCAGCTACCCACACTTTGTACAGGGCATTGTAATAATATGTAAAACTCAAATACAGCTTTTTTTTTCCTTCATTAAACTCAAATACAGTTTATTTGAATGGTTTGTCTGTCGGAAGCAAGTCAGTTTTGATAAAGAGGAAACGACTCAGTTGAGAAAAGACCTTCCACTCTTATCAAGTGCTTTGTTTTCAGATCGAAAACTGTTCTCTCCATCTCAAAATATACTGTTCTAAATTTTTTATATATATGTTGGTCGATGATCTTCTCTTTGATCAAGCTACTAGTTAATAGATGAAGTATGTTATCAGTCTACTAGTTTTTGCTCATTGTTTGAGTGGGAATATGCAGTAATTATGATTAACTCTAAAATGAGTTATTCCGCCTAATGAGTTATAAACAATTAATATTACTAATCCAATCTTTGATTATAATATAATATATTAATAATTAAACATACACAGTTATATATATATATATATATATATATATATATATAATTCGTAATTATGTTATCTAATCATTAATATTTATTTATATTTTTTACACACACACACAATATTGATTAATTATTTGTAGATATTAAATTTCATCAATCGAATCATCAAATTAATATTTCTTATTGTGTATATCAAATATGAATTTTTTTATAAAAATTTAATAATATATGATACCTTGTCAAATAAGTTTAATTCAATGTATGATACATTTTTTAAAATATAAGGAAAATATTGACTATGAAATTTTATAACTATGCATCAAGGCAAAATAAAAATATTGAATAGTTAGATTGATGAAATTTAATGTCTACAAATAGTTATGAAGCATTGTAACTCAAACAATTTTTACTTAAGAATTCAATATATATATATATATATATATATATATATATATGGATTTGCTAATTTACACTCACTTTTTTTCATGAATATGTAAATTAGCAACCAACATATTTTTGGTTTGGACTAAAGTATCTAAACATTTGTTCTTAAGTCGTAGTTCACAAAAGCCGATATTTTTAGGTTGGACGTTTTATCTCAAGTTTGAACCCAAACCTCACAGTTCTGTAGTTAATTATGATAAAATTTATCATATCTTCTAAGACAAAAAAAAAATCCAAACATTTATTTTTAAAGAAAAACTACAATGTAATTTATATTTTTCATTTTTTTCTCTCCTTAAAATTATTGTATGTTTTTCCTTCTTCAGATTTTTATTTTACTTTCTCATTAATTGATTATTGAAAAAAAGAATCAGAAATAATTTATTTTCCTGAATTTCAGTTTTTACTTAACTCACTTTGTGAAAAAAATATTTTAAATCAATTAATGATATTATGATTGATTTGGATTATATAAATAAAATTGTGAAGATAAATTTTTTTTAACAATTTTGTTAAACAAACAAAAAATGGAAAATATGTATCCCATCTAGATGCAGCACCATCAATATTACATTTAATCCAGTACTATTTTGGCGATGCTAGATCGCCTCCTTGATGATAGACGCTTTAGGAGGATGAGCTCCAACTTTGAAGGATTTGAGAATTTGAAATTCTTGAGTAGAGTTAGAGACTGTGCTAGAAGTGTGATTGTCAGACAATGATACATTAGCAATAATTATGTTGATAACAGTATAAAAAACATAAATCATGTATGCCAACAAGCTTGATTTATGCAATACCAAATAGTATCAAGTAAATATTATCTCCACACAAAATAACTTCTCTACATTGATGTGATTAACTTTTGTCACACATGACAAAAGATTTTAAATCGAACTAATATCAATTTGAGAGCGAGAAATGGAGTTTAACCAAAACCATATCCTAGTGCAAAAGAATAGGATAAAAAGAGATTGGTGCTAGTCTTTGTTTCACATTTACTCACATCTTGAAACAATTTCCAAAACAAGATTATAAATTATCATCAATATGGATCTTATTATGCAGCAATCTCCCAGCGTTGTTTAATCTCCAAACCATATTATGAACACATTCCAATTAAGAATAGTACTCTTGGATAGCAAAACAACCAACTGATGGTAAATATGTAAGAGAACCAAAAATACTTTTTAATGACTATCCTGAATATATATTTTGTTAATATATTATAGAGTAAAGATGGTGTTTTTCGTTGGAAAAAATGTATAAGAAATGAGCGTAGTTAATAAATCATATGTTTTGAAATCTTATGAATATTTATTTGTTTAGAATGAAAATATTGATTTGAAATATTAAATTTAGTTTTAAAATAAAAATATTATTATATTTTTAAACTGCGGAAGGAAGCTATTTTAAAATTATTCTTTGTGCGATTTGACCTATATCTCTTATGATTATAACGTCAAACTCTTGCCTCAAAATTATTCTTTTTATAGTATATTAAATATGATTTAAAGATTATGAATAATTATTTGTCAAAATAAAGATACTATTTAAAATGTTATATTTAATTAAAAATAAATAGTATTTGTTTTGTTTTTTTAAATCTATACATGGCTAAAAATTATGAAATTGAAGTCAATTTCAATTATTTATTTACATTAATTAATTTCATGAATATATATTCAATTTTTTTCACTCACTAAAATATATTTATATTGACCAAAATTGATATTCATTTTATTTAAAATATATTTATAGTTATTAAAAAATTAATCAAATTTTTACTAGTAGATGGCACGGATCCACACCTAATTTTAACGTTTATGTTTCTTTAAATATTTTTGAACAGTTATTAAAATAATAAATTTAAAATAAATTAAAATATTTATTTTTTTGTGAAATATTTCTATAAGAAAATTAATTAAATTTTACTCATATTTAAAATCATCAAACCTTATTTTTGTTGTTTATATTCTGACGTTATACTTAGTAAAATTAATTTTTTGGTCAACTAATAACCTTTTTCTTGGAAATGTGTAATGTAAACACGCACCCGGTGGTTCGGAAAGGCATGGGACCCCACCATCACCTTATTCTTAAACTGAAAAAAGAAAGAAAATATTTGGGAAACCGCGGTGAGCTTTGCTCAGCTCGACACGACACCGTTTCGCAGTCAATTAAATTAGCCAATTACAATAAGTTTGTGGATTGAAAAAAATAAAAAAAATAAAAAAAAAAAGAATCGAAAGAAAGTAAGAGTGAAAGGGAACGAAGAGGACGGCAACACAATCTATAGTTGAAGGAGGGGGAGACGATGATAATGTTTTGTGCCTCTTAAAATTAAATGACTGTGATCGAAACCCCTTTCCTTCATCATCAACAACTAATTCGTCATTCGTCGAAACGGAAATTTGACGATGACGACGAAAACAACAACAACGTGTCAGATGACTTAGTGTCTGTGAGAATGAGGAAAGACGAGACGAAAACAGTTAATTCGTGGAGCGGCGGCGGTGGTGTTGGTGCTGACGGTAGTGGTTTGTTGAAACGAACTCCTATTCAGTTTTTCATTCGTATGATGTCAGAAGGTAATAATATCGTTATGCATGCTTATCCTGAAGAAAACGTGAAATCAATTCATGAACGAATTCAATATATGAAAGGTATTCCCCTTTTCGAACAAAGGTTAATTTACCGTGGTAAACAACTTCAGTGGGAACAAACTCTCGCTGAGTGTTGTTTACAGAACGACGCTATACTCGAACTTGTTGGTCGTATGCGTAGCACTGAACATCCTCAAGCTTGGCAAGTTGTAAATGATATGGTTTCTTTAGTTTATCGTCTTTGTTGTGGTGAAAATATTCATGATCCTGATAAAACTGTTAAGGGTCTTATTACTACTTACATTAATCTTGCTTTGACACCTAAACCTAAACTTGATTCTGATTCTGCAAATGGTTATTTTGATATTTTCACTTCTTCATCAGCTCCTTCCGTTCTTGTTACTCTTTATGTTTCACCTTACCCGCGGAATAAGTTATGTGCTGATTCTTGTATTAGGCATTTTTTGAATTTATGTCGCAGTACTTTGTCTAAGACATTTCATACACAAGCTGCGCGTGTTGCTTTGGAGATTTGTAAATTGCTTAGGAGAGTTGGATCTCATGATCCTTTGTATCTATATTGCCGTAGTAGCTTAGGGGTATTGTTGGAAGCTGCTGAAATTTCTTGTGCTTCTTCTGAGGCTGAGAATGTTAGAGGGTTGATATTAGTTCAAGATATTTTCCCCTTTGTTCGTGAGCTTGCGGATACATTGTTGATGAATTTGGATTTGAGTATTGATTCACCTTCACTTGCTTGTCCTTTGTTGAGCAATGTTGGGGATTTTACTTCGTTTTTAGTACCTTTGAGGACTGGAATCAAGGAGCAGCGTGCGCTTCGCCGTGGTTCTGTACCTTACCACCTGCGCTACAGGAACAGTTTGCTCACTGAAGAGATTGAGTACCTTCATCTATTGTACAATCAGATGTTGTGCAATGTCGATTTGTGCCTTCAGAAAATGGAGCAGAGATTCATTAGAAAGGAAATGGTGCAGGAGGAAAATTATTTTTACCCTGCTTGCTCTCTTTATCTTTCCATTTTGAAGGAGTTGAATCAAATTGCTAAGCTTTATGATGGTGCTCAAGAAAAGCTCAGGAGTGTTTTGGTGCGGCAAAAGAATGTGCTGCGTATGCTGCTTGTTAAGTATGCAAAGAGGACCGACGAGCATCAGTGGATTCTTGAGCACAAGAATGTCACTGATTTCGAGACTAGGAGGCATTTGGCCATTATGATGTTCCCAGAGGTAAAAGAAGACTATGAGGAGCTGCATGAGATGCTCATTGACAGGTCTCACTTATTAACTGAATCTTTTGAATATATTGCACGTGCTGAGGCTGAATCACTGCAGTCTGGTCTGTTTATGGAATTCAAAAATGAGGAAGCCACTGGCCCCGGTGTGCTGAGGGAGTGGTTCCTCTTGGTTTGTCAAGCAATATTCAACCAGGAAAATGCTCTTTTTGTTGCCTGCCCAAATGATCGAACGAGGTTTCTCCCCAATTCTGGTAAGTTTATTTTGAAATTCTGAACATACTTTTCCCTCCTCTGCTATTTGCCATGCATCTGGAGTATTTTCAAGTTGAATTTTGAAAATGTTTAATTATGGCTTGCATTTTTCTGATATGGACAATATTTACAATGATCTTTATTAGGATTATGAAATATGTTGAAGTAGTAATCGAGGCTTAAAACCTTTGCACAAAGAAGTATTTAATAAGAAACAATTTCCTGAGAACCATAGAATAAAGTAGAGAGCTAAAACAAAGCCTCACTTAATTAACCTTACAAAATGGAGTTGAAGGGTGAGGATTTCGCGGTTGTGTAAACATGCAATAATTTAGTGGCAATCAGGTTGTTTGTTTGTCTTTTATTACTCATTAGCTTTTTCTTAGATGAAATGCACTCCAATTAGATGAAATCCTTGGAGGATGGATCTACACTGGCTTAAAGAGTAGGCTCACAATACTTCAATTTTTTGCAGTGCTGAGGACTAAATCAATGAAATGCAAACATCTAATAAGGCAGAGTAGGCATCCATCACAAATGCTTACATGATGTAAAACCTCGTTACATGTGTGAAAGTTTATATTTTAATGCATTCTTTACCAAGGATTATTTGATTCAACCATTTGGGGCTGTTTTAGGGCCATTATGTCATGTTTTTGAGGATATCATACATCTTAGTACGTCTTAAGTCACAGCCATGAGTATGCGAACACCAAAAAAAGGATCTGTATAGTGCTAATTTTTTTAGAATATTTGTGCTTCCTTCAGTTACTTTTTGAAGAATGATGTATTGGCTCCTTATCTATACTAAACATGATTTCCGAGTTGGTGTTTTTAGGGGATAACATTGCTTGTTATTGAGGCCTGTGTTGATATTTACATTGCTGTATATCTTGTTTCAGTTGTAATTGTTAAAAGTATTTTGGGATAACCATGTTTAGCTTATGCTTTGTCTACTTGTTTGAAGCTTCCAAGGTACATCCTCTGCATCTTGAGTACTTCAGCTTTTGTGGCCGAGTTATTGCATTAGCTTTGATGCATAGGGTGCAAGTAGGGATTGTTTTTGATCGCGTGTTTTTCTTGCAATTGGCCGGAAAGTCTGTTACTTTAGAAGATATAAAGGATGCAGATCCTGACCTATATAAAAGCTGCAAGCAAATACTGGACATGGATTCTGATTTCATTGATTCGGATGCATTAGGATTGACATTTGTCAGAGAAGTGGAGGAATTAGGACACAGGAAAGCGGTCGAGCTCTGCCCTGGTGGAAAAAACATTGCAGTTAATAGTAAGAACAGGGTGAAGTATGTTTATCTTCTTATACAGGACCGTTTTGTAAACTCCGTATCTGAGCAGGTGTCTCACTTTGCCAAAGGTTTTGCTGATATTCTATCAAAGTCAAAGCTCCAGCAGTTCTTTTTTAATGGTTTAGAGCCTGAAGATCTTGATCGGATGCTGCGTGGGAGTGAATATGCCATTTCTGTCGAAGATTGGAAAGCACACACAGAATATAATGGCTATAAAGAGACAGATATTCAGATATCTTGGTTTTGGGAGGTATGTTCTACCTTGTATGCTTCTATTGTCTGTAGTGGACAATAAATGTCCACTGCTTCAGAGTCTCTAAGACAGTCTTTTGATACAAATAGGTATTTTACCACAAGAAAATAGGGAAAATCTCCTTGATTAGAGTTCTGCCGAACTTCATGAGTCTGTAACCTCCTTTGCCCTAAGGGATCAATTCACTCACAAATTACTAGACATCCCTCCCTCTCAACCGTTCTTATTTACAGGCAACTCATTTCTACATTTATTCTGTCCTCCTCTGTTACAAACAAACCAATTATCTCCTACAAACTAACCAGCTCTAATTCCCTCAAATAACATAGACCCATCACCTATCAATACTCCCGTTTAAAGTTTCAACTTGTCCTCAAGATGAAGGGATTTGACAAATCAGGGACAGCCAAATGACTTGGCATTTGTTTCTTTCAAAAACCTAATTTCACTTACAACTGAGAGTAGCACCTCCTGCCTCCAAGAGTCATTTTTTATGGGCTTGAGTTTAGGGGTTCTTGTAGTGTTGGAGGTTTGGCTGTATTGCCGGATTTCAATCCCTCTCTTTCGTGTGTCCCCAACCATAGATAACAGAAAAAGTCCCTGGTTGACCTTATACACTGTCCAAAATGAAGTTACTGTATCACCATATTAGCAAAGAAACCAGAAACAACTCTTTTCATTGTGTTCAAAATGCAGTTTGACCTTTTTTCACTATCTTGGGCTTGGTCCATTGGGGTAAAAAGACCGACTCAAATGCTTCAATCCTATTCACGCCCTCATCGCAGTATTGGTGGGATCACCCACACCCAGAAGCCATCGGTGCATCTGCAAGAATAACTCATCTTTGCTGCATGTTCCCATTGCGTGACGGCCCTCTCTTTCATCTCCTTCACCCCAGTAGCACTATGGTCCAGTAGTTCCAGTGGGGGAAGCTTACCTAGGGACCAAAGACCCAAAACTCTGGTGTTGTTGTTAATCCACCCCCTTCCATCCATGACTGAATTTGATTATGGTGGTTTAGCAATGAGTGTGTTGATCAGCTTGTACGGTATTCTCCCATTCATGGATTTTTCTGGTACATTCAATCATTGCTTCATTCCGACCTCGTCAGTGTAACCTTCAATATATCGACTGACATTCTCTATTTATTTTTCCTGTTTCTTTTCTACCACTGGGCAACACACGACACCGGTTTCTTCCAATTTTGGGTTGTTGTTCTTTTCAAGTTCAGATGTTGTCTCATCCTGATCTTTAGTTCTCCTTCCAGTTCCAAGATCCCTAGTTTCTTCATTATTCTTCCTTTTTTTGTGTCAACTTCTGCCCCAAGTGCCACTGGTTCTTGGTTCTTATCTTGAGTACTTCCTTGGCCTGTTGACTGGAATATCTGGACCAAATTACGGCTAGAACCACATTAGAACTGCCTTCTAAAAGGTTCATGGTTTCAAATTTATAATGCCTTTTTTAAAAAGAGACTTTTCAGTGATGCAGCCATATTTTCTTCTTTTCGATAAACTGGCTAACAAAAGTGTGTTGGTAATGGTTGTTAGTATGAGCCCTTATTCTGATACCATCCAGCTACATTTTTATGCAAAATTGTTGCATTTTACTGATATATATTAAATTAATGCCTGAGATTTTTTCCAAAATGCTAGTTTATTGTTACACCTTTTGTTGAGAAATTTGAATATCAACTTCCCCAATCTCTATTTAATTTACCCAGGATCTCTTAAGCTAGGTTGTTATTGCATCCTCGGATATCTTTTTCTGCAATGTTTTTCCATTAACTTGGTATATTAATATTTGTTAAGAGACTGCTCAATTTTTATATTCTGTTTGAAAAATCTTTGCAGATAGTGGGGAGGATGACAGCTGAAGAAAAGAAGGTTCTTCTTTTCTTTTGGACGTCTGTGAAGTATTTACCAGTTGAAGGCTTCCGTGGTTTGGCTTCTCGTCTCTACATTTGCAAGTCTCATGAACCTGGTGATCTCCTTCCTTCATCTCATACATGCTTTTACCGACTGTGTTTCCCGGCTTATTCATCTATGCCTGTCATGCAAGCCCGTCTTAAAGTCATTACTCAAGAACATATTGGCTGTAGTTTCGGTACTTGGTGAACATAGCTACAATCTGGATATAAATTTATCGGTACTTGGTGAAACTGGTTTTGACTGCACATAGGTTATGGTTATGCAGCGTTGTACAGATTATAGATGCCTCCCGTTCCATCTGTTCTCAAATTGGATACCGTGAGAAAGTTGTCAAGTTATGTTTTGGAAAGTCGTCAAGGGTTGTAACTTGTAATATCATTGATCTTGGCCAAATGTTTATATGGATAAAATATCAATAAAATAGGATTGAAAGGAAAGAAATTTTGATCTCCGTGGTATTCTAGTTAATAGCTGCTGGTTCGTCATGGAGATTATGTCAGAACAGTTAAGTTTGAGTAAGTGTTAGCGAAACACTTTTTCAAACACATTTTGTCACATTGGTTGAAACTAAAATATGTCATACAATTTTTGGTGGACCCATATGAATTTCATATTTCAACCAGTAAGTAGTATTTTAGAGATTATGTTAGTATTTCTCACTTAGTTTTGACTTGAGACATTCTTGCTCATACAGTAACTTTACTCCCTAATCCCTATAATCAATTACATATTACAATTTTAATATCCCACCAATTATCATTCTTGAGTTTGCCCTTTGGCCCTTCTCTTTGAAAAGAGAGAAACAAAATTCAAGCCAACTTCTTCCTTTAAAATTGTATTATCTGTGTCATTTTGTTATCAGTTGTAGTTGTTTAGCTGTAATAGTAATAGATACCGACGATTTGTTTTCATAAGTTTTGGTTATCATTAATTAGAAATTTAGAATTCTTCAAAATCATACAAAGATAGTTTTGGTTATGTTGATTTGTTTTCCCTTTATTGAACCTGAAGCACATTGGAAGCAATTTTTTTTTCTAAATACCTGGGTAATCCAGTTATCATATTTGTTTAGAAGATAACATGAATACTTAAAAATGTCGAAAGCTTTATGCGGTGGAACAAAAAATCATATAGTTTCACCAATAAAAAGAAAATATTATCAATAAAAGTAAATATAATTTATTCAAACCTGGAGAAATACATAATGACCAAAATCATATCCAAAGACTTACTTTCACAATAAGATTAATGAAAAAAGCGAAACCAAACAAATAAAATAGAAAAGCTTCTCATCAACTTTTGACATTGGAAAAAAGTAGACTGTAACTAGACTCCTTTTGAACAATGTCTATGCTTCTGTGGTGGCTTCTTCCACTGCAGTTTCAACTGGTTTGTTCTCCTCCACTGGTGCTGCTGCTTCTACGGATTCTGTTTCAGTAGTTTACTTAGCGGCTTCCTCAGTTGTTGCTTCCTCTTTCACTTCCTCAACTTTTTCGGGTGCTGGATTCTCTACCTCCGGCTTGACTTCCTCTGTTTCTTGTGTAGTCTCAACTTCAACTGGCACTTCTGTTTCTGCTTCTTTCTCGACTGCTGCTACGTCTTCGGCGGCTTCTTCGTTTGTTTGTTCAGTGGTGGCTGGTTCTGAGACAGGAACCTTGGAGGCTGGTGTTGTTTCCTCGACCTTGGTTACCTCAACTGCTTCATTTTCTGTCACAGTTGTTGGTACTTGCTGTGTTTCAACCTGCAAGATCCATTTTCATTAACCATACAATCTCAACATGGTGTGTTCTGTTTCTGAGAATAAGAAACTGATAGGAAGCATGATCAATCATACTTCATATGTTATACTTCTGTATTACTATCGCGAATCTAATGCATATAACTATAACTATAACTATGTAGATCGCATGTAAGAAAATATCAAATTATCGCATATTGATTTGTTGATACAGAATGAATAATAGACAAAAAACAAAAATAAGGAAACAGAAAAAAGTTGTAATATTCTATCACAAATGTTTTGGTTTACATGATCTGCATTGGATATATACTAAACTGCTGTTAGAGTAATAATGCAATGGAGAAAAGAAGAGAGAATAAATTTTATATCTTTGAATTACCTCAACAGTGGCCATTTGAATGAAAAGGTTAATGAAAAAAGAAAGGTATCAGGTATATGAACCAGAACAGCAAGGAAAAGATGAGAGAAAGAATGGTAGTTGTGAGTGAGATGAGAAGTTGATGTGAGTGAGAGGTTTATATAGTGTTCAATTCAACAGTAGAAGAGTTAAAACCGTGCAAGAAAGAGAGTGAGTGAGTGGCCACTTGGAAGAATCTTTTTCAAGCAAACACCTCATGTCGCTGACAGAAATTAAAGAGATCAATGTACCCAAAATAATCTTACAAAGATCAGCATATCTAGTTGTAAATTGATTTTTGTTTACTTTGTTTTATATTTTTTTCCTTAAAAAATAAGAGTAGTTTGATAGTAGTTATTAAGTTCAAGTCTGGTATGGTTTGCACTCCCTTGAGCACTGAGCTTGACAGGCGCGACGATCTATCGCACCCAAGTAGTCACTTTGTTACGGTCCTCAGTCCCTCGAGCGCGCTAAGCCGAAAAGACAAAAACACTCTATCTTGTTTGGAGACATCAACCAATTGACCGCTTTTATATTGTTTTTTTTTTCTGTAGAGAAAACAGTAAAAAAATTCGTTCACGACAGCGAGATCTCGAGTTCGAATCCATAACATGATATTTAACTTAACAATATCAGTATTTGTCGGTTGAGCTAAGTTTTACCGTTTTCTATATTACCTGTGTTTTTATTTTTATTTTGACTACACAATGCTAATATTGTTATTTATCTTTGTTAATGCTGAAATATATGTATTTGGTTAAAATTAAAGTAAAAATATTAACTTTTCAGATATATTTTTTTTTATATTTCATTCCAAGAGTATATGAATTATATCTTTATTAGTTGGATAATTTTTATTAAGCAGCTAAAGTTTTTTAAACATGTACTAGTCGAATAACTTCCATTTAAAATTATACAAGGCATTTCAAAAAATGGATCAAAATTATTGTCCTCCTATGGTTCGTATTAATTGAATGTCATCGAACAAGTGTAACACGTAATGGGGCTACATAATCTTGGTGGCCTAAACATGTGAAAAGACTTGGTTTTTACAGATTGTTCGATTTCGATATGATTATTAACATCATAGTTTTTGTCTAAGAAAAATGGGAGTGTCTTTATGCTAAGCAAGAATTTAAAATTGTTGTTAGGAAAGGGGGTGGGACCCAAGTGAGCAAGTGCTGATGACTACCATCCAAATGAACCCCACACCATATGGTGGCAACATAAAGACATCACAGTTGGCAATTAAAAAGGGCTGTTAGTTTCCTAAACTGAATTTGTAGCCAATTCCATTTGGGCACCGTCCCTCCCATAATTTGCCATATAAAGATCGAATAATCAACACCCTCCAAACTTTCCACGTCTTACACTCGTGCCATGGGGGCCACTTCCACCCCTATAATCTGCCACCTCATCTTCTCTTTAGTCTCTCTATTTTTTTTGGAAGAGCTTTAGTTTGTATATTTGATTATTGCAACGGATTTATAAATTTTCTTTGACGGAGTAATAGAATAATATATATATTTTTTGATTAAAAAAATATTATTTTAATTTTTATAAAATACATGACTAAATAAATTTAAAAATACATAATTTTTTACTATTATACGATATTTTATATTTTAAAAATGTTTAATAATTTTTTTATTAATACTATTAAAGAGAGAAAAATAAAAATGAAAAAAAGAAAAAAAAAACATAGTTTTAAGTTGTGTGAGTATATTAAACACATAGAAAATGTGTGTAAGTAGATCTTAATGAGCCTAGAACTAAACAAAATTTATGAGACTTAAAATAAAAATAATAATATTATAAATTAATTTTTCTTTTGTTGTAAGAGCAAGATCCCCCATTATAAACATAGTAGTTCTGCCATCAATGATGATAAAAATTGATTTCTTTTTAAAAGTGACATGAATATAATATAATTTTTTTTTATTGTGTAAATTTGATTGTAAAAATAATATTTAAATTTAAAAGTTGCAAATCTTAACTGAATCAATTTCAAAGACAAAAATCGATTCTAATCAATTTCATCCGAAGATGTAAAAATGACAATTAATTTTATGTATTTGGAATCATATTTGATTCTCCTACCCTATAATCAAACACAATAAGAAAAAAAAATAATTTCTTGTGATATCATTGCTTGAAATAATTTAAAATTTTCAGAACTTTTTTTAATCCGTGATATCATTATCATCTCCTGCGCTCATATTAAATTAGTGACAATCTAACACGAAAATTAGTTCTAATTTTGGACGTAACCTAAAGTGAGGTCTTTGTTTGTTTCTCTAATGGCTTGTCACATTTCTGTCTATTTTATTACATAAAAAAAATTGTATGTATTAAATGTGTAAAATAATTATCTTGAAGATGATTGGGTGACTTCTAATAGAGATGGTGCAGTCCAAAATTCGAATGGAGTGGCAGTATGTAGAGAAGTGGTTTGTGATCACACCAGTGCTTTTATATTTGACTACTCATATGCATTACGGGTATGCACGATTTTGATGGCAGAACTTTGAGTTATATATAATAGTTTGGAGTTGGTTTTTTCTAAACGATTCAGAAATATTGATATCACTCTCAAGTAGCAGCGTCTTTAATTCTAAAGAATTGTTCTAATAAACACTTATGTTATAGTCTTGTCAGTTGTACAAATGAGGGCAAAATTGGATCACTTTTGTTCAATTCAATTTTTCTTCTCCTTAAGTCAACGTTATTTTTAATATTATTCTTGATTTCTCTTTCCTCGCCGTGTTGGCAGAGAGGAATTTGATAGTCTTTCTTGGAGACTTTTAATTTTTTGTTTTCTTGAGACTTAACTCCATATTTTTACAAAAAAAAAATAGAAAGTGTAAAATAATTTTATACATACATTTAATCAAATATTATTTTTAAAAAATAAATAAATCACATACCACCATTCACATGTTTTGTTTATTTTAAGAAATAATATCATACATGTAAATGATAGAATCTAAATAAATATTTTTGTGAAATTAATTT
This sequence comes from Cicer cuneatum, assembly GCA_037974295.1. Lineage (NCBI taxonomy): Eukaryota > Viridiplantae > Streptophyta > Magnoliopsida > Fabales > Fabaceae > Cicer > Cicer cuneatum. Next base: position 708,271 of record JBBPBO010001985.1, read on the forward strand.
GTATTAATAGTGTATATGAATTAAATTTTATTAATAATATATACTATGTTGGGGGCAGCAACCCACTCCGCCGGCTACGTCTTCAGTCTTTCTTTGGCGCTTTTTCTAGAAATCAGAGAATTAAAACAAAAAATAACATCTTTATTTTCCTTTGTTTTTCATTTTCTTATTGTGAGTTTCCATATTCTTTTAAGCTCATATTCTTGTTGCATTATTTTAACCTCAACATACAGACATCACATGTATATATCATCGCTACTTTGCACTTACTTTTGATCATAAAATGTATACACAATTCAAAAATACACACAAAACCAAATAAAATGGTATTTGGCATCAAAATTTTGAAATTTAAGAATCATTTTCAATCACAAATCCCGAACAATGGGTATTTGATTTCAATAAATTGTTGAAAGTGATGTTTGATTGATCTATAATATTCCTGGGTATATCTTTTATGAAAGTGAGGTGTAGAATAAGGTATTGATATAAAAACTGGATTTTCACACAAAATTCATTGTCACCGTATGAGAATCTACTTTAATCCCTATTTTAGAGAATGAAAACCATCTATCAAAAATTCATAATTGTTCTCATCCTTTTTATTCAAACTAGCCTCAACACTAACCCCAACAAATCTATATCTTATTAATGTGTAATCATAGAAAATCACAAACTTTTATCATAATCTAATGATCTAATGTAAAGAAAACATCAGAATAAATATCTTTAAAGGAAAATATATTTTAAAATTAGCCTACAACTAAAATGCCATCTTTGTAAATTTTAAATTTTAAAATTGGCCTACAACTAGTACTCACTGCCAAAGGAACCCATTTGCATTTTCACAATTTTAGTCTCAGTATTAACCAAATGGTATACTTTTTTCTCTTCTTTAAGCGCTCTTTATTAAGAAACAAAAACAGAAAATATCTTATCAAACCAAACAGAACCGAGATTAGAGTACTCACTGCCAAAGGAACCCGTTTTCATTTTCACAATTTCAGCCTCAATACTTTGAAGACCCATATCAAAAGTGGGTAACACTAATACACATCACTTTATGACATTCTATTTTGCTAATATGTTTATTGATTTACTTTCACAGGTTGGCAGCATAGGCAATTTTGGTCTTAATGACTGAATTGGGCATGCAAATTGAAGATAGTATCAGCATGCATTGCTGGTACCTTGTTCTCTGCCAAAGTCATGAACTTTAATTTAAAAAACAAAATATCCTATTGAATGCCTAGATAGTTTTCCAAGAGTGTTCATAACATAATTACAAATACATAGGAGGCTTATTAATACTATATACATATATTATCACTGTCAGGATGCTTCCATTATTTTTTCTTTTGTAGTTATATGAAATGAAGCTGATATATACTATTATGGCTTACAATCATTTTAGAAACAATTGTTTACAATGAAAATGAAATTTTGCTACCAAGGAATTTGAATCATTTAATTAACCCTTACTTTTTGTCCTGGCTAAGTATGTTTTTCCTGCAATACATGTTTCATTTTGCCTGTCCTTTCTAAACAAAACCTGAGTAGAGTACTCATTTTACTCTGCAGTTAAAAATGCACAAAGATACAGTTCTTTCTAAAGCTATCATGGAAGAGATTTGTTTATTTCTTATGGCTTCTTGATTATTTCCAAGAGTTAAGGTCAGTTCATTGTAGTCCACCAAAAATAATCTCTTGATGAAAACTAGAAAGGAATACAATTATCCAAAATAACATATACTTACTATGTTTGACCTAATTAAGCAAGATACGTTCATCCATGTTTCCTTTAACAAAATTTGTTTTTCTTTGTACTATGTAAAATATTTTGAGGTTAAATTGATGCACATGTATATCACTCTAGAAAGTAGATAAAAAAATCCCTAGGGCCTATTTTTATGTATATGATCAGAATATATAAAACAGCTGCAAGCAGCAAAATAAATTCACAATGTGTACCAAAATTTTTACCACTAAGCTAGTACCACAGATTCAAATGCCCTAGTGTTCCTCCATTTTTCCTAGTATGTCACACCAAATGTTAACAGGTTGATCACCACGGCACTGGTGGTTTCACCCTTACCATGGACCCTATGGACTTCCCTGTTAATAATAAGCAAGGTATCATTCAAATAACGCCAACACAATGCAAAGCAATGGGTCTTCTCAACTTTTCATTCGCCTCAAACATAAAAAACTGGCAGGTACAGCAACAGCTTATCACATCACAACTGCATAGACCTTCACTCGTTCCAAAAGAAATGCAAATTCTCAACAAGCTATCAGTATCTTACAAATAAGTCCAAACAAGGCTGAGGTTTGAATAAAACGAACAGTGAACTCAATCCACTATAATTCAAGGTCATCGTCATCATCAAGCATTTTAAGTCATTTGGTTAAAACAAAATATAGCAACAATAATAATAAAGCATGAAGCCAAGAAATGACCGTGCATATGTAGATGAACTACATATCAATCAACATTATGATCTTGAAGACATGGTGCACAAAGCAACTATCATAATGAAGTTTCAAAATTTCATAACAATAACAATTTAACAAATAAAAGTATGACAAAATAAATCATGGAAATATCATCCCATAATAACATCAGGGAAATTACATGGAACGAGATCTTAATTTCTTCAAGCGTTTGACAGATGGTACACCGCCAATGATTGTCCTCCTGCCCTTCTTCACTTTCGTCTTTTTGGTCTGGAGAGGCATCTCCCTGACGGGACCTGGTGGTACACCCTTTTTGAGTGCACTTCCTCTAGGTGTAACAGAGGGGGGAATTCTTACGCTCTGAGGAGGTAAAGGACTGTGTGGCTTCCAGACCAAGTTATTTTTCATCGAAAATCTTACCTTCTTTGAACTTTTCTCCCCACTCTTTGCAACCACAGATTCTTCGGCACCTCCACCATTCAAATCAAAATCCTGAGATGTCTTTCCTTTAGAATTAGAATTCTTTGTTCTCTTTCTCTTCTTAGATACAATCCCAGTAGCTTCCGGCGTAACACATACACTTGCCACACTATCATCCAAACCTGCTTCCGCAGCAACCTTCTCAAACTGCTTCTGGAGGTTTGAAATCACACTCTCATTCAAAACCACCGCACTTTCTCCAACTTGTTCAACGTTCGAATTTCCACCATTCTCACTAACAACGTTCTTATCACCATCATGAACAATCTCGCCATTCAAATCAGCTGCTGCATTACCCTTCTTATTCTTATTCTTCTTCTTTTTTGCCTTTTTCACTTTGTCAGCATTATCTTTCTTATCCTTCTTACACTTCTTCAACACCTTACCATTCGGAACAACTTCACCAGAACCTAAACCATCAACCTCGACAATAGGAACCAATTCCGGCACTTCCTCATCATCCCTATCAACAGAATCAGGGATGGTAAACTCAAACCCAGAATTACCAGCATCCTTCTCCAGCTTCAAGAACTCACGATGAAGTTCAAAAAGTACCTTTCTATTACCCTGAACACATTCAGGAGCAGAAGCCAGCTCAAATAACTTAGAAGAGAAACCCATAGCCAAAGCTATAGTTCCCAAAGCCACAACATCACCATCACCACCATCATCCCCAACCTTCTTAACTTCCAACAACCTCTTCCCATTCTTCAACAACACATCAAACAAACAAGTCTTAATCTTACCTAACAAAACCTTATCATTCAATTTACCCATCACATTGAAAAACGGCCTAAAAAGAACTTCTAAAACACACGATTTAATAGGAAGAAAAGGCGTAAGCTCTTCAAGAAAAACAGACGCAACGTGATAATTAACACCATTTCCCTGCAACAACTTATCTTGAGCAGAGAAAGTAACCCCATCCAAACAATTCATAAGAATCTGAACAAATTCTAAATTCCACGAATTCTTATTCAATAGAGAGAAAGTCTTCGAAACGAACCTGCGAATTAAAAGGTAGAATTTATCTAACCTAAGCGAATCGATACCTGACCACTCGCGACGCATGGTGAGGAAGAAATTGGAGAAGTACTGAAGGGAAATTGAAGGATGAAGTGTTAAGAGGAGCGAAGAGAGACGATCGATAAGATCGGCTTGAACGAGAGGTTTGTCGGAGTGCCAAACGCAGTAGAAAAGACCTTTCCATAGCTTTTTGGCGTCGTCTTCGGGAAGCTCTTGAAATTGAGAAGGAAGCCATGATTTTAACAGAAGACGGAGGGCTTTCTCTCTGGAGGATTTCTGTGAGCCACCGAGGTGTTTTATGAGAGATCGGCCAACTTCTGCCATTGACGCCGGAACAAAGAAAAGAAACCCTAAACCCTAGAAAACAGTAACCCTCTTTGGAGTTAACTAGACACACGATCAATGATAGTTATTCAAATTTTTATTTTTATACTATTTTTATTTATTTTTTTAACAATTTTGAATTTTTTCATACATAAAATAAAATAAAAACTTGTCATAAAAATACATAACATAAAAAGTGTTTAAAGGAAGAAAAATAATAACAAAAGATTTCAACGGTCAAAACACTTTAAATAGTTTTACACGATTCTCAAATATATATCTTTTTAAAATAAGTATGCATCTTTTAAAAATATATTATCGAATAATAAATATCCATAATGAAATGTCTTGTTTTAAACTAATTTCAAATATATTCTTAAATAAAAAATATCTATTTCAATAATATTATAAACATTTCATAAAAAATAACATGAAAATAAGTAATATAAATATACACTATTACTAATAATAATAATAATAATTTTAAGAGGATCTTTCACAAAATAAAATAATGTACTCCATAAAATATATATCAAATAAAAGTAAGTCTAAATATTTTAATAATTTTATAAATATGCTCCAAATTTGTATAACCACGTCGATTTTAAATGTAAAAAAAAGTAAGTCTAAATATTTGTGTTAAATATAACTAAATGACAAATATATACAAAATAAAAATATATATCAAATAAAATCCCAAAATTTAAAAATACCATTTAACACATAAATTATAAAAAGATTCACTAAATCAGCATGACCACATCATTGTAAAAATCTGCAGTGTGCCACTATGTCAATAAGCATTAGTTTTCCGACAAAAATCAGTTAAAATTTGAATTTTATATTAAAAAAAATCCTATTTAAAAATATCTAAACGAGGAAGTAAATAATCAAAATATTGCAAATTGATTACATGTCTTTTGTGGACTCAATATTTAAATAATTCGTAAAATTCTTAATGAAGAAACCCATAATTACATTCTTAAACTTTTAACAGTATAATTGTCAATAATTTCATTCTTAAAATTTCTGATACAATTATTTATTGAAAATATCTTATTTTTATGAAGAAAAAAAATTGCATCAAATATCTTATTTTCTAATAGCTAGTAATAATGTTGTTAATTCTTCTTGCAATAGTTTTAGTGATGATTTTGAGAAAAAATATTACATATAGAAATAAGTCTAAAATACTTGGGAATAATAAGATTATTATTTTATAAGGATCTATTATCCGTTGGAACAAATTATATAATCAAATAGGAATTGAAATTGGGAAGAAGAGAGTAAAGCAGAAAAACGAAGATCGATTATTGATCTTGACACACTACACTAGAATGTTCTTTGTTTACAAATTTATAGAAAACAGTTTGTATATAACTACACCTCAACTAACTAACTACCTTTCTTAACAATCTCTAAACTACCCTAACTGAATTACAAACACAATTAATCATTATATAATTAACTACATCCAACACTTCTCCTTAATTCAAAATGATTAGAGTGATGTTAATCCAAACTTGTTCTTCATCTCTTGGTATATGAAGATTAACATCAGAACCAAAAATCTCTGTAAGAACCATGGAAAATTTCACATTGCATCCTTAACAATACTGCCACTGTTTTGACAAGATTCAAGATAAAAAAAAAAATAGCACAATTAGACTATCTAATTGTTCCGCAACCTCGTGGCATTGCAAAATGTTCCTATTTAACATCTTTGTGGTAGACATATTAAAAATATTCTCATCCTCATATGCAAACTCAGCAATATCTTTTAACTCCAATTCAAATATGCATTTGACATTCTCCTGCAAGATTCCATTCCATCTGATTCTCACATCCAACTCTATCAACCTATCCACAAGCGTAGACAGCATTGTACCACCAACAATTTCTTCAATTTCACCCTCTTCAAGCTTTTTGGTTAAAATGTCAACCCTTTGATTATTTGTATTGCAATGCTCCAGCTTTATCTTGCCAACAAAGTCTTGCCAATCAGGAGGTCTTCTACTGCCATTAGCCAAAGCAATTGCCATTAATACAACAGCTTCCATAATCAATGATAAAAGGTTCCACATACATCCTAAGAAATTCAAAAACTTGCTCTCTTTTTTCTCTTACAATTTGTTTGATCCAGATACTTGAAAACGAGAAATTAATGAAACAATACCAACAAAAAAAGTAGGATCTGCAACAAGGATTAACCAAACAAAAACAAAACTGAAACAATTTGATCCTTCCTTTGATGTTACTCCTCCTCTTGAATATTTCAGCTGCTCAAACACTTCATCCACTTGAATTATTTCCCTTTCAGCTTTACTGTTAGCACCAACTTCGTTTTTCTCATCCAAAACAACATTTATACCGTCAACATTTTTGCTCTCCACAATTTCATGATCTTTAGACTTAGACTCGCTGCCTTTCATCACATCAAAATCAGCAGAATCCACTGCATCTGTTTCATCATCATCAAATTGCTTATCTTTTTACTCAAGCTCTTTCTCTTGCCCTTTAAATTATTTATCTTCTGATGTGAAATCCTCCATTTGACTTACAAAATGCTTAGCTCTTTGACTCGATCTCTAAACTCATTCTTTTTCGATTCAAACTCCTTCACTCGGCTTCCGAATTCCTCCTCTTTTGATTGAAACTCTTCCACTTGGTCTTTAAGTTGCTCTTCTTTTGACTGGAGCTCCTTCAATTGTTCTTCACATTGTTTCTCTTTAAATTCGAGCTCATTCGCTTGGCGCTCCAAATGTTCCTTTTCTGATTCCATCTCCTTCAGTTGGCCTTCAACTTTCTCATCTACATAAGTTCTTCCTCTACACCTGCAGCTGTATCTACAGCAGCATAACCTTCTTTCTCCACTGAGCTTTCCATTTTCACTTGATTTTTGTGTTGGGCATTTCCTTCCATCACAACCATACTCTCTTTCTGCCACATCTCCCCTAATCTTGCTCCTTCTTGATGTACCAACATCCACCAACCATTCACTCTGGCTTGTCATCTGATTAGAGCAACTAGTATCAAGAAGCCAAACTTGGGATAAAGAATATTCTTCGTTTGAACACACCCAAGAACGTTCTTCATTTATGGTAGCCATCAACAAGACTATATCTGAATCTGAGTCATCGGCTGCCATCTGAGGTTCCTCATCCTCTCTTTTGTACCTTTTTGGATCTACACTCATTAGCAAAATGACCCCACTTTTGACAATTGTAACATTGAATTCCCTTCTTGTTAAACTTGTTCTTGACATTTGATTTCTTGTTGTTATTGTCACTGTTGTGCCGATTTCTTGAATTTCCAGCCCCTTCATCAGAATCAAGCTTCTTGTTGACATGAGCCGCAATGCATGCACTTGAGTTGTTGCTGCACACCTTTCCCTTACTCTCAATTCATGAGCTTCTAGGGAACCTTGCAAGTCTTCTACCTTCAATGTTCCAAGATCGTTTGACTCCTCTATGGCCACCACTATGTGATCATATATTTGTGTCAATGTTCTCAAGATCTTCTTAATAATCACCACTTCAGTTATTGATTCACCATTAGTTCTCATCTGATTAACAATTGCCTGCACACGATTGAAATAATCAACCACACTTTCATCCTCCTCCGTCTACAACAATTCATATTGCCTTCTCAACTTTTGAAGTTTTACTGTCTTGGTTTTTTCACCACCCGTGTAATACTTCACCAAGATATCTCATGCCTTTTTGATGTAGATACCTTTGAGATCCTTTCAAAATTGTTTGCATCCAAACTTTGCTGAATGTTAAACAACGCCTTGCAATCCTTTTTCTTACAATCTTTGAAAGTGGCTTGTTGCCTTTATGTAGGATTTGCGCCCAGCTGTTCATAGTCATCTTGAACAATCTCAAACACTTCTTGAGCTCCCAACAATGACCTCATTGATGCAAACCACCTCTCCCAATTCTTCTCATCAAGAACTGGCAGATACGACAAAAATCCTCCTCCATTCATGATTTCTTTCTCTCTTTCACTTGTGTTTCCCAATTTGAAATCCCCTCACACTTTCACTTGTGTTTCCCAAGATTAGAACCTTGCTCTGATACCACTGTTGGAACAAATTGTATAATCAAAGAGGAATTGAAATTGGGAAGAAGAGAGTAAAGCAGAAAAACGAAGATTGATTATTGATCTTGACACACTACACTAGAATGTTCTTTGTTTACAAATTTATAGAAAACAGTTTGTATATAACTGCACCTCAACTAACTAACTACCTTTCTTAACATCTAAACTACCCTAACTGAATTACAAACACAATTAATTATTTTAGAATTAACTACATCCAACATTATCAATAATGTCAAAGATAAAATAAATGATATCTTTATTAATAATATTCCATTAATTATGATAAAACAGAGTAGAGAGACCATAAGTACTAGTACTAGGATCTGTACTTTTTCATATCTATGATAGTATTGAAAACTTCTTCAATTAAAACGGCATGAAAAATAATATTTGTAATAGACTTTATCTATAACAACTTTTATAACCTCATCAATATTTTGAGTATATTGACTAGAAAAATATTCATAAAATGATCAATTATAGTAGCTTCAATTTTATGAGGTTCCACGTGAACATTTCCTTTAGCATCATTTATATTACTAATCCAGACTTTCTTCCTTCTCTTGTTAGTATTTGAATTGAAACACTTTGTATTATTGTCATCGTGCTTTAGCTACGAAGCCCTAGATATTTGGTTCCAAGACATTTCTTCACACTTAAGTTAGTCATCTAGTTATTTCTCCTTAATAAACTTCATAATATTTAAATCCCACCACTCTTGGCATTAAGATCAACAATATCACATTGAATCTCAGTAATGTCTTAAGAACATTTCCAAACCTTTGATGATCCTAAGAATAATGTTGATTAAAAATATTCTAAAGTTTCTTATCCATATAAATAATATTAAACAACCAATTATCTTTAACAATTTTATATCTTATTTATCTTTGAGTCAAACCTGCTCAGACCTTTTTACGCAATGTTGTTTATTATAATATGATCCCTATCCTATTTTACTTGATTTCTCCGCTAAGGATTGAACCCAATAAAGCCTTAATTTTCTCCATCAATTTAGTTTTGCAATAAACGGGTAGTTCCAAAGTCGAGTCTATATACGAGCACAAATATAGTCAATCATTTTAAGATTAGAATATTTGCTCCAAGATTTAACAATCAGTCAATAATTGCAAAATATCCAAGAATTACCTTGGAAAAATCTTTCTTGGTCTTTTTGCTCCTCCGTAAAAACCGAAAAACTTTACCTTCAATTTCCTAAATCATAATCTAGTCAGATAACCTCAAATGTTATTAGCTAAAACATTATGTATAGAATTAGCATGAAGAAGTTTCTCAATTATAAATTTCTCTAATATACTTTTCTTGCAAGCACTTAAACCATTGCTCACGTTTCGTCAACATAAAAGAAATTTTTTAAATCTTTATCATTTTGATAATCTTGATTGTGGTCAATTGCAGTTCAACGTTTAGATTGATTTGATTTGAAGAATCTAGTTTAAAAATGATAATTCTAGTTAAATAATCAGTAATTATTTACGAATTTTATTAATCTTAATTGAATATTACAATTTTTTTATCAATACAAATTTTTTAAAGATATTTAAATACCATAATCTATTATACCTCTAAAATTTCAAATGAGTGGTTGAGATAATAAAATAAATAATTATTATTAATTGTAAATGTAAAATTATTTACATAATTGATGCAACGGATAGAGTAATAATAAGAGTTTGTTTTGTAGAATAGCCAATAGGCACAAGTAGTAGTGTTACATGGCATGGTGGTAGAGATAAAGTGGAGGAAAGGATGGGTGAGATTGTAAACCTAGGAAGAGGAATTGGAAGAGGAGGCCCGTTAATCCTTAGCACGACGATATGGTCATGCCGTTCCCACTCCAAATTGACTAAGCTTGACTCTGTTGATACAAAATGGAGTCGTTTACACCACACACTCAACTCCAACCCCAGATTCGTTTGCCTTTTCTCAAACAACAAAAGACAGGTTAGTAGGTTTTTGCAATTCATTCATTCGCATACATATATCTATTTAATAATTCAACTTCACTTTAGGGATTAATTATTTGTGTATTGTAGTTTATAGCATTTCATGAATTGTGAATGTTCCTCATACCAATGTTTCACAATATTTATTAACTTCCTCTCTCTATGTTCTACTTGTCGAATTCATAGTTTTAACACACATATTATACTCTATCTCTTTAGCCTAGAATGGCATTTCAAATGGATAAATAAATTAGTTTAAGGAGTTTATTGTTCCTACAAAATGAGAAGAATTAATAAGAGGTCGCAAAAAACTTATCCTTGTAGAGGAGATAGAAAGGGCTAATTACATAGGAAGTTATGTCACGGCATTCCGAAACTCCAAAACAAGGTCAAATACTCGGCCGAATTGAGAATAGGTAACTTCCGTGCCTGGAGATAATGCCAGAGTGGCGAGGTTGCAGGACGCATGAAAGGACCTTTGAAGCTGAAACTGAGGCTTTGGATAGATTGGAAGATTTATGCATCGGATAGTCGTGGTTTTGCTAGTAAATTCTCTGGCAGCAGTAGGTTGTGGTTGTGATTGGCAGAGAAGGAAACAGAAGACAGAATTAGAGGCTCTCCAAAAAGGGGGCAGAAGCGTCGGAACAATATGGAAACTTGTCAGGAAACTTTTCTGGTGGTTGCTGATGGTGACAGGTCACCACCGCATTGGCTTCTATCAACATACAATATTAAATTTGTGATTTTTATTATCAGACCACACTCATTTCTATTTATAATAGCATACAGAATAAATTCAATAAATGTCAATTGATATGATTTGCTAATTTCAATCCTGATCTATGATTCTAATCCTAACATTAAATATATGGATTTGATTCTTTGATTCTAATAGTTTCTACATGCAATTCATTGTCAAAAGACTCTTAGATGTGCAGGTAATCCTATAATGCAATGCCAATCTTTAGTTTATGTTCCTTTACCTCTAATCTTTGGAAGATGCCTTTGTTAACTGAATTGGTTTGGCTTTTTATTTAGCTTAATACATTCTGCTGGCCTCCTCATGTAGCACAGTTTTAATTTTCATGATGATAACTATAAAAATTGTATTATGCACTTTAGTTTGTGAAACAGAAACAATTTTCACTATCGGTTTATATTGACAGTGTCAGGATTAGTAATGCTTAGAAATTAGTTTCTCATTGTGTGTAGTCTTTGATACCCTGCAAAGCTGATATGAGGGAAATGAAACTAATAAGTGAATTTGGATTGCAGGAACAAGCTAGAAAAGCATTAGAAGGTGCACTAAGTGGAAAGAAAAACGAATTTGAGAAGTGGGGCAAAGAAATCAAAAAACGAGAAGAGCTGGGAGGTGCAGGTAATGCCGGTGGTGGTGGAGGAGGTTGGTTTGGGTGGGGTAGATGGTTTGGCTGGTCTAATGATGATAGTTTTTGGCAAGAAGCAAAACAAGCTAGTCTTACTATACTCGGCATCATTCTCATAGTAAGAAATTTCCTCATACTACTTTCAATTCTTTTGTTGATTGTCATGAGTTTCTAATTAATTAATATTATTATCAAAAACACTATTTTACCTGCTCTATCTTCATTTGCAGTATCTCTTATTTGCAAAAGGTGATTTGATCCTTGCAGTCATCATCAATCCATTGCTGTATGCACTTCGGGGAGTGAGAAATGGATTTGGTCTCACAACATCAAAAGTCATGAAAAATACTTCTAACAGTGATCAGCCTGATTTTGATTTGAAGAAAGGTTACAAGAGTGCTTCTGCTAAAGAGAATGTTGTGAGAAAATGGGGTAGTGATTAGTGGATAACTTGTTTGTCACAGGTTTGGCATCGTCACTTTTAGAGCAGAATGTCATTTATATTACCCTTCATTGTTAGTTCTACATCACCTTAGCTCCATGTTGTATTTTAGTGTGGTGATTATTGTCGTAACTCAAAAGGTTTCTTCTCCCCTTCGCATCTGAATGATTAACGTTTGCTTTCTCTTGCAAAGTCTTTTTTACAAGCTTGCAATTGGTAAGGAAATTGTACCTCTAAAAGAATGGGTAGAGTTATTGGGTTAAACGGTGGTTACTTTTAAATTATTATTATTAGTAACTGTATTTTCTGTTGTTTTTATCAAATTTCATTGAAAAACAACATGAAAGCTCACGAGATTACTCGACGGCCTAATACACTATTGTGGTATACAAACACCTAAAAAATTAACCAAGAAAGATGCATGGTGCTTCCTTTCTTAGTAAACCTAAAAGTTTTTTTTCTTTCTTACTCTTTATGGTTCTTAGTTAGTTAATTATCTTGAATACAATCCTTACATGGAGTAGTCACTGTAGTCTGTAGTCTGTGATTGAATTATTTGTTCATCTGAGCTGTGTCAGATAATCTTATCAATTAACATTTAAGACCATCTTCTGCCTTTATGGATTTTGGTTTTCTCTATGAAACACTGGACTTCACCAGGAACAGCAAGGATAAACCAGATAAATTGAGCTGGCCTGAAAGCTGGAATTTGCTTATTTTGAGACATAGAAGGTGAAGTAATTAACTGATTTGTTTATTGTTATCATGAACCAAGTCTATCAATAATTTAAACTGTTTGGTAAGATCGTTTTGTTATGGAGAAAATGTTTTACGGAAGACATTCACAAATTGTAGGGTTTTGATGTATTTGTTAGATAAATCAATAAATTAATGATCATTTTTACATAGCAAAGAGTTATTTGTTGATTTTAATATTTTAGAAAAGATAATTTTATAAGAAAAATATATTTCGTTGTTTATAAGCATTGTATTAATTTTTACATTTTATTGTAAAAATATTCAATATTTACTATTATGACTAATAAAAAAATCCAAAAAAATTAAATTTTGTTTCACTTATACTTTTGATAAATAATATTTAAATATTATAATTGTATATGTTGAAAATAAACTTCTCATTCAATAGTATAAATGATAGGAAAAAATGTTTTTTTTTTTAAAACTCATTTTTTTGGGAAAGTAATAAAACATGAGAATTACATGAGTCAATTTGGAAAAGTAATAAAACTCATTTTTTTGGGAAAGAAATCAAACATGAGAATTACTTTCCAAAAAAAATGTTCTATTGATTATTGTATTTTTAAATATTCAACAAATGTGTCTTGTTGATATGGTTGAGCAGTTTTTATGTAACTACCCTAAAAATATATGGAATAGTTTTTCTTACGTTTGAAATTTCCTTAAATATTTGTTTCTCTCCTTTCATTGATACTGTATGAAATTTGTAAACATTATACACGGACACAAATTTAAACATCGTAGTCAAACGACTCTCAAGCAGGACACAAAAAGCTACTGAACGGCAAGATGATATACTACAATTATGGCTCTGATATTTTCTTCTTTAAATAATACTGAATTGTTGGGTTGTTAACGGTTTTCAAAGGAGAAGTGACCATGATCATCTATCTACCTGTAGAACGATTCTAATTCTATAATGGCAACGTGCTTTCCTCTATCCTCATTATTTTTCCAACCTAAGTGACATGGACATGATGATTTAATAACTCAATCCTTCCAATAAGAGTGAGTGATCAAACATTTTATTTCCTTTCAACAGCTGGCAATTTATTGTTTAATAAATTATCAGCAAAATGCCAGAATGTGAGATTGCAATCAATCTCCCACAGTTCAATGTGTGTTTCATTGGGCTGTGCATATTTTATTATGGACCTACTTAAGCTCAACGGGTCATATTGTTCCGTATAGAAATTCCCCTAAAAATATCATTTTTCTTCTTTTGGTTACATTTCAAAATATAATGTTCTTTCTAATTCTATCTTGGGTTTAAAATATAATTTAATGTTATTTTTCCCAGCAAGTGTTACAAGAGTGACCTTCACGATGACTAGGAGGCTCTCTCTCTCCCATATTTGTAGTTGAAAAATTCTGTTTTACGGATCACCACACGACCATTTCTCTCTCTCTCTCTCTCTCTTTCTCTTCTTGCCTTCTTTGTATCTTTTCTTTGCTGCAACATTCATCCTCTAACTTTTTGTATTCCATATTTCAATCATATATCCTTTCCCAACACAACCCTTTTGCATCTTTTTTTCCTTACACTAGTTGGAGCATACCATTAGCTTCTATCTAGTGTCTTTCTTTTCTTGCTTCTCTCTTTGTTGCAATAATAACTAGGTGGTGGTGGGGGTGTGTCTTTTTTCTGTTTCTACCATTTGGATTTTACCACCTTTGATGTCTTTGACTATTGGAGTGGTCTCTAAACTCCAATTTCAAAAACATGGATGTTGATCATGAGAAATGCAGTGATCATGAAGAAAGTGGCGATGAACGAGGGACCAGACTCAGTAGACACATGAGTGAAAGTTCCATTGCTGAAACAGAAGATGATGATGATCACGTCGATAGGAATATTGATGTGGGTCCTCAATTCACTTTGAAAGAGCAGCTAGAAAAGGATAAGGTTCATTTTTTTTTCCCTCCTCTTATCTTCTTGTCTTTGTTATTATTCTTGAAATTCTATGTTTTGTTCATATGTTTATCATTTATGTATTTGTTAATTGTTTTCTTCTTGAGTCCTTAGGATGATGAGAGTTTGAGAAGGTGGAAGGAACAGCTTCTTGGAAGTGTTGACATTAATTCTGTTGGAGGTAATTAATTACTCCTTTAAAATGACATTGATGATTCGATTTCAATTTCTGTTTTTTCCATTTTATGGCTACACAATCAATACTCGTATCATGAATTTTATTTAGACCATGGGCGAAGAAGATTTTGAATCATCTTTCAAGAATGTGAACACCGATATTAATTTGAGAAAATTAATTAATTGAATGTAATGAACGTGTATAAGTGTTGGGACCCAAGTCTTTTACTATAAAAACATTGAATGTATTGAGGGGGAATACATTTTCCTTGTGTTGGAGGTAATATATTTGCAATAGAATTTTGAACTAACATTTTGAAATGAATATTAAAGAAACCCTGGAGCCAGAAGTGAAGTTCCTGAGCCTTGCAATAAAATCAGCAGGTAGAGATGATGTAATTCTTCCAGTACCAGAAACAGGAAATCCTAATGGTTTATGGTTTACTTTGAAAGAAGGTTCTCGTTACAGTCTAGCGTTCACTTTCCAAGTCAACCATAACATCGTTTCAGGTCTTAAATATACCAACACTGTTTGGAAAACTGGTATCAAAGGTAAGTACATTGCTTATCTTCTGATTTAACATCAATTTTAGAATGATTATTATATTATTCTTATTGCTGAGTTTTGTTACAGTTGACAGCACTAAAGAAATGATTGGAACATTCAGTCCTCAAGCTGAACCTTACACACATGAGATGCCTGAAGAGATAACACCATCTGGATTATTTGCTAGAGGGACATACTCTGCTAAAACTAAGGTACTACTTTCATATATAATTATGTTTTCTTCCTCATTTTTATGTTCCAATAATTATATCAAATCAATATGATTTACATTTATGGCATTCAGAAACAGAAAAAGAAAAAGGAATAACTAACTAACTGAATGATAACTAACACGATTAACTTTTAACCTTTTATTTCTACTATTATAATTTTATCCTTTTAAAATATAATCCCTTACTTTACAGATTAAGATTACTAGTTAGTTAAGTTCATTTAACAATGTTAGTTAATTAGTTTTGTACTTTCATTTTATTTTCTTTAATTTTACATTAAAAATAAATACATTTTCCATTAGAGGTTTATCACATTTCACATATTTTAAATTAAGTGAATATTATTTTTAGAATAATGGAAAAGTTAGTTAAAATTTATTAATTAAGTTTTACTACAAACATATATATATATATATATATATATATATATATATATATATATATATATATATTTGCTTATATTTGACTTTGAATGGAGTACTATTAGATTCTAAATTTTTTTGTATGTGCCCATTTTTCATTTATATGCCATTTTCAATTTTCAGGAAACATAAGCTATAGTTTAAAAAAAATCACATTTAATTATTTATTTTAGAGTGAAATATATTGAATAAGATGGTAAATATTTAAAGAAATAGTAAGAAAAAAATTAATAATTTTATAAATAAAATAAAGTATTTATAAATTTTCTCAACATTGTATAAATAATCTTAAACCAATCTTTTAAAAATGACAAAAGTATCTCCTATAAGTACAATTTAATTAGTAGGTGCAAAATGAAGAATATCAACCATTGATAATCAAATTATTAATTAATATCATAATGCACATGTATGACCAATTATAAATAGCTTCTCTATATCAACTATTAAATTAACCACTTACTGATTTCTCATCTTAAAAATGAAGTGGAAACTAGATGATCTGTAACAGCTTGTGTTAAATATATGTTCTAAAACATTTCAAAGAAAATATAAGTTCTAATAACTTTGTTGGTAGATTTCATGTGAACGCATTTAACCAATTTCTTTTTGTTTCATAATTCGAATTCCCAAGTTAGCACTAGTAACTTGTTACAACAGTTTTGGTTTGGATTATTTAGTACATTTGGATGACTTTGGATTTTGTTTGTGGATCGGTTTTCAGTTTGTTGACGATGACAAAAAGTCGTACTTGGATATCAGCTACACATTTGATATTCGGAAGGACTGGCTTTAGGATTCAATGAATGAATCAACTGAGACATTGTTATGATCATGAGCTGAAATCTCCTTCACTCTTTTACTTCTTATTGCTTTTCTGTTGTTTATATTTTATTTCTAATCCTGTCTGAGATCAGTATAATCTTAACAATGACGAGAGGATTTTCAGGAAGAAATCAAATATTCATTTGGCAGATAATAAAATTGACTTTGCCTCTCTCTGTCTTTCTCTTTGGATCAACACGTGTTGGCTAATTAAAACTACTACTGATATTACTATCTTTAATTAATTAATAATAATTATCCATATTTTCAAACTTCACAAATCAATTTGATTTTGCCAAAAATTATATACAGCTGAATTTTTTTAACTGACATACGATAAAGTCGCGCTGAATTTATTTATAAGTACAGATATCTATTTCTACAGTTATTAGAATTTCCAGTATGACTCATATACATGTTTGATGCGTCTCAAATTATCATTTTAATAGGATAATTCTTAAGAACAATTTAGTCTATTAGAAGCTACTTGAAAATTTTAAAGACCAAATTCATATTTTCATTATTCATGCACTAAATAAATCTCAATGTTTGTTCTCAATTGTCAAGTTGTAATGGTTTTTTTGCCCGTTTTGTTGTAATCCTCTTCTTGTGTTTTGGAGAAAGTGCCTTTTTATTTATTTTCTTCTTATTTTTGTCAGCCTTTTTTGTACTTTTAATTTCTAAAACACCTTGTCTAGGATTTTATCAATTTATTTATTAGCTGTTCAACAAAATTAAAACATTTACACAATAATATAAGCTTACAATATATTGAGTGAAAATAATCACTAATCTTGACATAAAAATATTATGTAACAGAAAATAAAGAAAGGTGAAAGGGGTATGATAGAGTGTAAGAGATGTTAGATAATTAGAATGAAAGATAAAATCAGAGGATTCAGAAAGAAAGTGCAATACCTATTTTTTTAATGGCAATTTTTTTTAATTAAGTTTATTAATTAATAAAGTTGCCTATAAAATATTAATTAATAAAGTAAAAAAAAATATCTTTGTGGGGATAATTGCCCTCATTAGCTTGTAGTAGTGATCCTTCGTTGAAGTTTAAGTATAATGGTAATTTACTCGCAACGTTAAATAGTTAGTTTAATTTATTTTTTCACTCCCGTATTTTTAAGAGTAAAAAATGAGTAGAGTTCGATCTAAAGATAAATAAAATCTAATTAAAAAAAATTTAATTAAAATTTAAATTTGATTTTTTCTAAACAATTCATTCTTAATTAAAATTCACCACTTAAATACATCACTTGATTCAATAATATTTTTTAGATTAATAACACTAAATATGAATATATTAAACGACATTTGTTTATATTTGATTTCTTAGAAAAATATTTGATTCCATTAAATGGATACATTTTTTTAATAGTAATTTAAAATAGTACCAAATATCTTTAAATGAATTATAGTAAAAAACAAATCTTTAAATAAATTATTCATAAACACAAATGGAAAGATAATGATTTAAAAGTGATACAAGTGG
Organism: Cicer cuneatum; assembly: GCA_037974295.1. Lineage (NCBI taxonomy): Eukaryota > Viridiplantae > Streptophyta > Magnoliopsida > Fabales > Fabaceae > Cicer > Cicer cuneatum. The sequence goes on from JBBPBO010001985.1 coordinate 726,835, forward strand.
TATTAGTTAGATGATATAACTGAAAAATTAATTGATATTATATTAAAAATTAAAAAAATTATTTATTTTAGGATATTTTTTTTTATAAAAAATAGTAGTCATTGTAGAAATGAGGAAAATGCTCTACTATCTTATAATAATTGTCGTATTTACAAGAAAAATTTGTCTCAAAATAATTTTCGTTTTTGATTTCTAATACAATTTTAATATTTTTTGTTTACCAATTCTACTATCTAAATAATGATATATGCATCACTCTCAATTTATTATATCTTCACTTTACATATTTACATATATGATAATTGAAATCAACCAATAGTCTATAAGGATAGTATGGTAAAATTATTCTTTTATACCTTTTATTTATTATATTTTCTTAATTTATTTGAAATAGAAATACGACAATTATTTTGAGATGGTAGTCAAGAACAACATTCAAGTTAAGCCTCTTAAATCTCACATTTTGAATATTGAAATCTATAAAATTCTACGGTGAACCATCTTGATAGACATCATTTTTTTTTAGTAAAATGATCTATTTGGGATTATTTAATTTGAGTTTTTGGTTTCTGATTTTCAAGATTTATTTTGAAAACAAATAGATAAAATAAGTTTAAGTTATTTTTCACTTATTTTGAAATTAATTTTTTCCTAAATCTCAAACCACAAAAATTAGTTTTATAAATTGTTTTGGTTTTTACTCTAGCATGTATCACCACTCACTATAAGTCATCACTTCAACTACTATCAACTTCCACTTTGACTACCACCGAACACCGCTCCGACGATAGTTGATCACCAATTCGATCACCTAGCACCACTTTAATCACCATCGACTATCCATACAACCCACTTGCCATTGTTTACCACCACTTTTGACTATAAACAACCACCACTTCAACCACAACTAACTATCACTTTGACCACCATTGACGACTACTTTGATCACTACTTCGACCATCATCTATTACCACTGTGTGACTACTTTCGATCAACTATTTGTTGTCACCTTCGACAACCATCACTTTTAAACTATTATTAAAATTATTACTCAATTATAAATTTGTAATACTTAAATCGCTTTATGATTACTTTTTCAAACTATATTATGCTTTTTATTCTTAAATATTTTTAATTGTCACTATTTTTGTGTAAACTATATTTTTTTATTAAAAAATAAAAATTAACTTTAAATTGAAACTCAATTTCAAATATGAAATTTAAAATTTAAAACAAAAACTGATTTAAATTTTTAAAGACTTTAAAACATAAAACATAAAATCACCTCAAACAAAATATAAATTAACGACTCTCTTTATCTTTACAACCAAGACATTAATTTAATTGACGTCGATTTAACAAATTAAATCTTAATAAACAGTCACCGTCATAATTATAATTATTATAATGATAATTGATTATACTTCTCAAAGAGTGTCACGTGTCGAAGTTTAATAATTTTAAAACAAAGCATATACAATGGGTCATCGATAAATGCGGTTGATTGTATGATCTACCTGTTAAAGTCATTAAATGAAGGATAAGAAAGTGGATTTGATTAGGTTGAGTAAAATTTCATCCACTCAATCCACACCAACCTACGAGGTAAACTTTAGCTAATCAACCACAAAAAATTCAACACAAAATTAATTATTCTCTCTGCCCTTTTTTATAAGTATCTTTTATTTTGTTTTTACATTATAAAATGTAGTTGATAGATTAAATTAATAAGTTCATTTTGTATGTAAATATTTTTAAAGGGTCTTTTATATATGTTTAACTTTAACTTTTCGTATTTAAAAATAAGTTAATAATATTAATTAAGGGTGTGTTTGGAGAAAAAATATATTGTAAATTGTATAAGAATTTATATTTATGAACAATAATTTTTCTTAAAAATAAGGTTATAATTGAGGATAGAAAAAGTAGAAACAAATAAAATAATTAATTAAAAACTACAAAAAAAAAATAATAAATAAAAAACAACCCTTGAACTCAATGTTGTTTGTAGTGTCACTCAGTATCATTATTGTTGGCACTGTTTCTCAGTATCACATTGCATATCTTGTTATTGAAGTCTCGCCTCACCTTATCGTTGTCGGAGTGAAAGAGATCAACGACGAGATGCGATAGAAACAAAGAGAGTGAGAGATTGACCGAGAAGATGAGAGATCAAAAAGAGATGTGAGAGTAAGATATCAATGACGAAGTTGAGATACAGAAAAGAGAGTCTTTATTATAAGGAAACTTGTGGTCTCAATTATAAGAAAATGATACACATTTTAATGTCCATTAGTTGTTAGAATTTTTTTATACTCAATTAATGTAAGGTTTATATTTTTACTAAAAATTCACCTAATATAAATAAGACATTTAATGTTGAATATATTTAAAATAACATTTAAATTTTATAAAATTAAATAATTTTATTGGTCTTTTGCAATTTTTATAATTTCTTTTTATATCAAAGATAAGAGGGAGTGTATTTTTTGTTGGGTTAGTTAAAAAAACTTGCCACATAGGTATGTGTGGATTAGGTGGATGAAATAATCAGGTGTCTGGTGTCCACGAAACGTTACTCATTGGAATTGCATCATTCCTACGCCAGCTTTATGGCAGTACTTTTAACACTTCCTAATATCTACAAAGGGCATTATTTGCCAACTAACTCTATGATTGTACTTTTTAATATCTATAATGACCTCGTTAATTCATCGACCAATCAAGTCTGACTCTTTTATATATTACTGAATAATATTATATTTAATATGAAATATAAATAAAATAGTAATTAAAAAATTTATATATTTAATAAAGAATTTTATTTAAATATATCAATTTTTTAAATACTAGCTTTGTTTACATTTCATTTTATAGAGAGAATATCTTTTACGGTCTCAATTATAAAAAAAAAAAAACATCAATACCAATAAATTTATTTTTTACTATTATTTTTTGAATATTTTAAAAATATATTTTTTATAAAAAAAATATGAGACACTAAATACACAACAAATACTAAATGATGATTGAAAAATTATTTAAACAATAAATATATCTAAAAGGTTACAAATTTTTTCTAATAAATGGAATCAATACCAGCAACCTAGTTACAAAGTAAAATTGAAAAATGTTTTTAGAAAGTAAAGGAAACCTAAATTTTGTTTTGGAATGTTACAGTACACCTAACAAGAGCTGGAGCAAAGAGACATAATACAGTAGACACAACGAAGGCCATTGTAAGAATGCAAGACAAAAACCTCGGCATTAACGGGTGTTTGGGTTTGAAGATCTTTTTGTATGCAATCTCAAGAGCAACACAAACACCATGGATAAGAAAAAAACACATTGAATCCCAACATGGTTCCCAAACCTGCCACGTGGCCTTGTCTCGCTTCATGTAATAGAACATCATTTCGTGCATCAACCCCGACACCGCAAATGTCGCCACTACAGCAGGGATTGGGGCCCACTTTCTCCCTATGATATTACTACATGCCTTTACCATTGGTTCATATACGGTGGGGTGTAGGATACGCGAGACCATGATGTTCCACCTTTTACTCCAAAATTCTTGCACCGATGTGCTTAGATAAGGTTTACTAAAAGGTTGCTCCAACTCTACTTGTATTAGATAGTGAACAATTGTATGAATCAATGAAATAAACATCTCTAATCCGGTGTAAAGGTGGAGAGAGTATACTGATATCAAAATTAATGGATGTAAACTTTCTTTGTATTTATTGAGTGGAATAAAAACATAGTATGAGAGAATGGCCATGACTAACAACTCAAGCCAATTTCGAGGCACAACTTTGATTGAATTTTGATTTGTTTTTTTAGTGTTATTGTGTGTGAATTTAATGGGAAGGGAGGCAAGGAGGAGAAAATGTGGGAGAGAGTGAGGAGGGTTTGATGAGAGAGGACCTTTAGAAAAGGCAAAGAGAAGAAGCTTGAATGTGGAAAGCCATGCAAGGAATAATGAACAAATGCCTCCAAGATGAATGGAGGTGAGATTCACTGGGAGAAGGAGGAGAATTATTATGGGTGGAAAAAGAGCTACAACTCTTACTTTTCCTTTTGGAATCACGTTCCCTATTTTGTAAATATAGCAAAACAATGTTGTTGCTATGCTGCATACCTTGATGAAGTTGTTTATTTCTCCTTCTATCATCTTACTCCCTATAATTAAATGTCAAGATCTATTAGAAATATCAAACACTCTAGCTATATATGTATATATATTGGGGCAAACGAGTAGATCGACCAATTGATGTACGTAAGAAATTTTAAACGTTTATATTTCTTCATTTTCTGGTCATTAGGGTTATATATATAAATGTATTTAATATCAACCTCTCAAAAAAGTTTAAGAATGTACTCTAATTAATTTTAATAAAAAATGAATTTTATAATAATAAAAAAATAAAAACAAATATAATATTTTATTAAAATTTATCAAAAATAGTGAGGTTTACTTTTGAATCAGAACCATATTAAACAACCTTTAAATATTATTTTTAATATTTATAAAATTTGTGAGTTTCATTAAATGCAAGGTTGGAATTGTTTTTCAACATCCAACACCATTTTTTTTACATTCAGTGCTTGTCTTCAACGTGGTGTCAGTACTATTTTTAGAAGCCAACCAATGAGAAATGCAAGAAGTCCATCATGTTCAAGAAATCGCATGGCATTTTTAACGTGTTCATATTCATTGGACATATACCAGCAGGGGTTGGATTCTAGAGAGAGGGTAGTCCTCGGTAAACTACTACGTCAGAATTAAATATATAAAAAAAATATTAGTTGAAAAATTAATATATTTAATTAAAATTTAAGATTAGATATATTAATTTTTTAATTATTATTTTTTGATTATATTTTATTTTAAAATAGTAATTAGTGTACTGGGGTTCAAATTTTTGTCGGTAAATTTGTCTATATTTAGTATTTGATAATGTCTCGAATATGATCACCTTCATTTGATACATTGAACTTATATGTGTAATTATTTTATTAACAAAGCGAACGATTTAAACCAATCAAAATAGAGACAACTTATAAAATGAAGTTTCTATTGTAAGATTCATTCATAAATTAAATTGTTTTGATATATTAGTTCTATAAATTAACGATAATTTTTATGTTTCAAATACTTGTTTTTTGACTTTTGTATTTTTGAAAATATTATTTTATAAGAGAAAAATATCATTTCATTGTGTATAGTATTATATTAATTTTATATATTTTATCGTAAAAAAAAATTAATAAAATTTTATCTAAAATAAATGTGGATAAATAAGTTATTAGTCTCTGTAAAATAACATTTATTTTTGGTATTTAATTATATAAAATTTATTAACTTTTTTCGTCCAAAAAAATTTAATTATTTTTAAATTTTATTACTCATAATAAAAATAATTAAATTTATTTAGACAAAAAAAGTTAATAAATTTTATATAATTAAATACCAAAAATAAATGTTATTTTTACAGAGACTAATAACTTATTTATCCACATTTATTTTAGATAAAATTTTATTAATTTTTATTTTTAATACAAAAGAATATATAAGATCATCAACTCGCAGGATCGCATTAGACCTTTTTATTAATTAGAAAGTTTTTCTTTTTTTGAAGCCTAAAGTATTTGTCTTAGTGACTTTATTGTTGGACTGATTCGGTTTATATCAATCCATATCTATTTAATTAAAATAATTAGTTTAATTTTCTTCTACTCAAATGACAATAGTCAATTGCTTATAAATATATGAATTTTAATATTAAAATATCAATATTAAAATTAGTAATCTAAAGATAAATAAACTTCAACTGAATAAAAATATTTTCGCCGTAAATTAATCATACAAGTCAAAAGACAAACTTACACTTGTAAATAATATCAAATTCACACCAGCATCATTATGTGTAACCAGCTCTAACAACAAAAAATCAACGTCATTAATATTCTCATTTAATGCATAAAATTAATCATTTATTTGTATTATCTTTAATAATAATAATTAATCATATCGAACTCTAATTATGTTAAAACCAACCACATACATTTTATCAAAGACAATATTTATTAATTATTGTCCAAGACACAAACTGTAAATTAATGATTATTATTCTATTAATGATTACACTAAAAAATGTCTCTACATTTTTTTTAATTAAATTCATTTTAATTTTTTTTTCTAATTGAATTTAGTGGTGAAACTAACATACATTAAGTGACAAATAAATAAATATTAAAGGCTCGAATTTGCATCCCAAAATATTAAATATTCCTATAATTTTTTACCATCTAAACATTCCATTTCAAATCTTACTAGTATATATAATTACACATCGGTGAAAAATTGAACACAATAATACATTATATTATTAAAAATATACCGTAAAGAGATCTAACATCATGAATTTCATATATTTTTATAGATGCACATGTTATATATGAGAAATTACACATTAGTGTGAATTTATTAGGTAAATTTATTTCTTTCAATATGCATCCTATAGTGTCATGATATGCATCCTATAAGTTTTTTTTATAAAAGTTGTAAAATGATTTTAATATTTTATTTTTTTTATTAAAGTTGGAATTTTTCAATAAATAACTCAAATTTCAACTAGCTTAAAAAAATTATATGGAAAAACCTTCATATTTAAATTGTAGATATATTTTTTAAAAGAAATCACAAAGTAATATAATTTTTTAAAGATTATGTTTTATCTTTATTAACATGTAATATACACAGTACGAGCCATCATACTATATATAGTAGAGATAATTTGTTTGTAAGAATTTTTCATTTTATTTACTTTTCTATTCAAGTTTTGATTTTCTAATTAAATGAAGTAATTAATTTTTAAAACTATCATTAAATATTTGTATTGGTAAATGTTTATATCTCATAGCGTTAAAAAAAACTATATAAAAGTACATAAAATTAAATTGTTCTCTCTAAGAAATAGTTTTGATTTTTTTGGATATGTCGGCATGAGTAACTTACTTTTTTTTAAATAGGCATAAGCTATTTACTTGAACATACACCATATGTATTTTTTTACTCTACATACGCGATTATATTTTAAGTAAGTTTAAATATAATTTTAGTCTTTATTTTTATTTAATATTAATTTGATATATTTTATAACTAAAATACACCACTTATAAAAAATAAAAGTCTAAAACAAATTAAAAAAACATAAATGACCAAAATAAGTATTAAATAAAAAATAAATAAAAAAAGTTATATTTAAACTTTTAAATATAATCATAATTTATACTTAACATTATATGGAAAGTTATATATACTTAACTATATTTAATTAAATACATAAATGTACATAAAACCTGTTTACACTAGTTTTTTTTTGTTACAGGGTGATCATTACCATAGCTAGTATTTTTTTTTTACACTTGCCCTAGTAGTATTATAAAGGATTGTTTTAATTTTCATCATGCTTTATGTGAGGAACAGATAAATAAATAGTACTGAAGTGAAGATAAAGTTTCCAATTAATAAGTTTGGTATTTACGTGGGTTTTCCAGCCAAGATTTCAATAAATGCAATGTTGAAATTTTATTTCAACCACCTACCATTTTTGACATTCAATGCCTGTTATGCATTCATACAGTACTCATACCGAATATTAGTACGAGAATAGACTTAAATTATTTAATGTACAATATAAAAATTTAAAAAATAAAAAATTATGTTAGATTACAATAAAAAATAAATTTAAATATACAAATTTTATTATATTAAAATATAAAATAATTACAAATTTCACTGAAATAATAAAAAAATAAATAAAATATCACGAGTAAATTACTAGTATTTCACCATTTGAAAATTAATTATACTTAATATTTCAATGCTTATTATCTTCAACATGATAGAGAAACAAATTGGTTAGTGACAGAAGTCCATTTCATGGTACAGAAATCACATGCCATTTCTGACGTTCCATATTCATTCGACACATATGCACTCGGTGTGTTAAGATTTACGAAAACTGAGAGATAATAACTAAAGACAAACTACCAATTTTTTTTTAATTTATATCTTTTTTCCAAAACAAAGTTTTACTTTGAAATTAATATGTGATTATCTGAAAAGAAATGTTTTTGTCTAGGAAGTCGCATCCATATACTTAATATATTTTTATTTTAAAAATAAATACATAGGATGCAACTTAAATGAAAAAAAAAAATTTAGATGGTCATTTTTCTACTTTGCGACTTCTTCAGAATAAAAAAAAGAACATATTTTTTTATTTTAATTTTAAAATAAATTATAGAATTAAATATTTTTTTATTTTTATTTTTATAATTAAAACCAGAGAAAATAATTATTAATTTTTTTTTGTTAGAGATAGGAGTTAAACACATAATCTCTTATCGGCCTTAATCCCTATATTACTTCCTTAAACTATCTTAGGACTCTCTAACCTAACAAATTATTATTAATTATTAATGAAATGCTATGCATATTTTGGTAAAATATATATGAAGTGACAAATTAATAAATTTTGATTGCATGTAAGTAAAACAATATTGCATCGCTACTCTACTTATAGGCTCTCTTTAGTTGAAAGGAACCGATGACAATTTACATGGATAAAACTATAGTGAAGAGTAAAATAGTGTAATTATTTAAGATGATGAAAAAATATATATATTATACTCAAATTCAAACATTATTTAAAATATCGTATCAAAATACATTATATAAATTTTATAGATTTTTTTGGCGGAATTTTTATATAAACTTAGTGAAAAATTATATAATCGTGTGAGAGAAAACTATTATTAAATAACTATTTTAACTATACACTTTTTAGTTAATAATTTGACATGTGGAATGAAAGCCCTCATAAAAACCAAAGACAACACTTTCGTAGGAAACAAAGATCACATGAGGAAGAATATCCACTGCAAGTGTGAGGAAGATTAAACCTCACTCTCTTCTTTTTCGTTTATTTTCCATAAAAATTAAAATGGATTAGAATTAGTTATGTGAAATGCAAAAAATAATATATGTATATTAATTAATTAGACTTAGTCATTTTAATTTTTCACTCTAATGCATGTGATCATCCATTTTCTATAAAATTTGGGTGTTTTTTAAGTCTAGCCCGTATGTAAATTTTGTTCAATTATAGTTTATATTTTGATTCTATGGGGATTAAATGCAAAGATTAAATGTATATTCATTTTTAAGTTAATAAAAATAGGGACTGCAATCGAATAAAATGTATGTAACAACTAAATCTAAGAAATTGTAATTTTTTTATAGATTTCATCCATAGAAAGTATATCTTATTTGAGGTGTATTAGAGATATAAAATTATAATTTTAATAAAACTAAAATTATATTTAGTTTATATATTTGTCAATTATTGATACGTATTATATATTGTACTTTTAAATAACTTTGTTTATTTTTATTTCTTAACTTTTTTGAAAGTATTATTTATTCTTTTCATGTTAATTAATGGTTTTATTTATTTATTTTTTTACAGATTAAGTTTTTCGTTGTGAAAAGGAAATTAAATGAGATATATAAGTAGCTCTAACATCACTGGCAAGAATAATTTTAATGTAGCAAACGAACAATCCACTCTAACATTGAGAACTCTTATTAGCCGATCAATTCACACTCTTTTTTGATTTCTCTAAAGACATAAAAAGTATTATTCTTAAACTCGAATCGTATAGAAGACAAAGATCTCTTGGAGGAGATGTTGAATATACATATTTCAAGATGATCCTTTCTGTACCATATTGGTTAATTAAAAACTAATTACAATAAAATTTCGTCATTGTGTAAATTTGATGTCCAACTTTAAAATTTAAAGTTCAATCCAAACTGCATAACAAAAATCAACTCCACTATAAAAATCTTCCATGAATCTATCATTTGTATTTAAAAAAAAAAATCTACAATAAAACAGAGCTACTTGAAGAGGCTGAAATAAATATCCACATTTTCTTATGTTTTTTATACATTTACATTCAGATTCTAAAAAACAGGATGATTTATCAAAAAGAAATATGACAAGTAATTTATATTAAATTTCTATTTTAGTAAATTTATTATTTGAGATAATATTTTGTTAATAAAAATTAATAATTCATATTAATTGATTGTCACCATCAACCAATATCCGTTAAATTTAAATCAAATTGATGAAAAGTTTACCAAAAAGTAGCTATGTATTATAATCAAGCCATGAGCCACTTCAATAATATTTGTTTGGTACGTGGCTGTAATTTATTATTGATCTCTCTACTCACACACACAGGATTCCTTGCAATTAATTGAAGACAAGATATTCATACATTCCTTGATCAGCATGCCAAAATTTGAAATGTTGGTTCGAGTCACTTTAAAGAGAAAAGAAATTTTTTGATATGCACCTATAAAATGTATACACTTTAAATTTTAAAGAGATAAAAAAAAAAATAGATATGCGTGTAATACATTATTCCTATAAAAATGCATTCAATATATAACTTTTCAATTTTAATATAAACAAAAATAAATTTAAAAAATATAAATATATTTATTTTTTAATACATTTTTATTTATTTTATGAAACGAAAAATATTAATAAAAAATAAATAATAAAGTATTTTGCACTACGACACATCAAATCAATTGATTTATTGACTTTTAAAATAACCAACATTAAATTTTTTTTTAGTAAATTAGGTATAAAAACATTTTACAACAACCGACAGACAGTATATAGAATTAAATTCGTTTGGTTGAGCAATAGAAAAGTAAATGAAACATTAAAATAAGCAATAATTGAGTATCCTTTGAAATTAAGCAATAGTGACTGCATGAGCAACACAGCTTCAAATGATGAATTAATTTGAAACTTTGGAAGAGACAAAGATCACATGAGGTAGAACATCCACTGCTAATCTTAAAAAAGGTTCCTCTGTTGTGTCAAATGAATATTCTTCTCTGGAGTTATGTGAGGAAAACGAGGATGTTTCTTCTTCTTCTTCTTCTTTGCAATAAGGGTCATCTGGTTGGTAAAATATAACAGCGTGAGGAAGATTAAACCTCACTCTCTTCTTCTTCATTGATTTTCCACACATGTTACTTGTTGTAACCAATGAACTATTTGAAGTTAATTCTTCATCAATAACTTCTTCAACACGTTTCTTAGTTTTTCTTTCTATTAAGCATAAACTATCTTGAGCTAATTCACTTATCAAAGATCCACCACCACGGAACTGTGTTGAACAAGGATGCACCTTTTTCTTCGACTGTTTCATTTCTTGAGAAGTTAATATCCAATCTTCTTGCACACCCAATTTCTTATTTCTGTTCTGTGTTTTCAAATAATTTGGTTTTGGTTTAATACAATCCTTCAAGGGTGATCTTGATAGAGTACAGAGATTTGCACCCATTATTATATTAAACTATATAAAATATATGTAACAAATTAATGTGTATACTGTAAGAGAAGTCATGAAAGGGAAGGAGCTAGGATAATTAGTTGGATTTATATATATAATGGGAATGTAATTATGATTATGAGACGGAGATGACTAAAGAAAAAATGGATCTTCACGACCATAATCATAGCATGGTAAATATCGTTTATCAGTGTGATGTTATTTTCTAAATGTAGTTCAAAGTTGGGGTTTGGTTTATTGGCTAAGTACTTGTTTCTTGGTTTTTGGCTTTGTTTTTTTATGGTTTTAAATTCTGTTTTGGATTTTTGGTGCTTAGAATTGCTATGTGAGGACAGACAAAACGTTAGTTCCAATTATTTATCATTAGGATTACAAGAAGGAATAGTTTCTAGGCTAATCCCATGTGTTTGATGGAATATGATTTTGACAAAAAATTGGTGGTAATAATGATGGTTGGCAACTGGCAAATCACAAAAGAACACAATTACTAACATGACATGGTTGATTCAATTCTGTTGGATGGTATTTTTTTTTTTGTTGACATAGTCGATGGTGTTTTTATTTGTGTTTTCCTTTAAAAATTGTTTAGTAAAATAATAGGTGCATTGAATTGAAATTTTAAGTGATTATTTTGGAAAAAAAGAATCGAAGATTTTAAAAGATTATGTGTTTGTTTGGCAAGACAAAAACACTAGCTTATAGCATATAAGTTTGTATAGTTAAAATAGTCTTATTTGGTAAACGTCGTTCTCTCTCATTGATTTATATTATTCTTTTGTGAGGTTATAGTTTTTTTTTTTTTAATGGTATTTCAAGTAGCATTCGTGTTTATAATTTTATTATATTAAATAGTTATTAATTATAGGAAATTAAGAATTCTAAATTATTCAAATGCTTTCATGAAATTCCTATCATTTATAAATGATTTTGTTTGGATAGAGTATTTGTTTATTTAAAGTTGAGTTTTTTTATAAATTTTAAAGATTGAAGTAAAAATGTAAATATCAGAAGAAGAGTTGTGCAAAATAAAATTTTCAAAAACTTTGATCAAATTTTAAATTTCAGAACAAATTGAAGGACCAATTTGAAAATTTGTAGTGACCAATCTGCAAAATTTTAAAATTACAGAGACCTATTAGAAAATATTTTGAAATTTATTGAGACTAATGCAAATTTAAAATGTAAAGAGACTATTTTAAAATTCATATACTGTTGTTTAAGATAAAGAAAAGATTTTAAATACTCTGTTTTTATGTGGTATTTGAAATTTCTTAAATTTAATTTTAATAAAATATTTTAATTTTGGAAATTCTACAAATTAATTATCAAAACAAAGTAATTTATATTGAAGAATTTAAATTACTCTAAAAAAATGACATTCTCTTGTAAAATTTCTCATCTAAACACACTTTTATCTCTTAAAATTTTATTGATTTATAACACAAATTTTAAAGAGTTTATGCATTGGTAAAATTTGCAAAGGATCCAGTGAATCTTAATCAAAAGTTGAAAGTTACAAGATTGAATCCATCAGCGTGTGAGGCCAATCCCATGAGTGTGCACGGTGGAGTATAGATGTTTCATTTCAGCGAATTGAAACGGATGAGTATGAATTCTAAACTACATATTCATGGATAGCACATGCAACAGGTTGGTTTGTCCAGATGAGTAACGTGTTAATAACGACAAGAGCTAAATTATATGATTTTAAATTACAAGGAATTAATATACTAAAAACTGAACCTGCTACGGTTACACCAGGAATTATAGCTAGAGTGTGAGGATTAATTCAACCAGGAGCCCAACAAAAACCAGTAAGCAAAATTATGTTCAAGGTTGACATTTTTAGCTAAGGTCCACCAGGTTCAAGAAGTACTGACGGCATAAATATGTACATGTCCTACTTCTACAACAAAATATGCAAATATTCATCATCATCATTTTTAAGCCAATCAAAAACCACAAAGTGAAAAAGAAGTAGAGTAAAGTAAAGAAAGACACCCATTAAATAATTTTGTCAACAACTTGTCTATCTAGAATGTATCATGACAAAGAAGCTTCCTTCTTTTCCCAAATTGTTCACTGGCTTTTTGGTTTCTCAATCTTCACATAAGGTAAAACACCCATTAAATAAACAACTTTTGGAGACCACCCGCGCTGTTGTGCACGGCAAAACATCAAGAATGTGTTTGCAAAGTAGGAATTGAAACCCATGAAGACATGCCACAAAGCATGACCTTGAGGGTTAATAGGCCAACGGGATATCTCCTCGCAGAAAACTCGATCGCAAAACCCAAACAAACTGCCGAATAAAAGAGTACCTAAAAATAGCTTAGCTAGCCGCTTGGCTAAAACATCTTGAGTGTAAATGTAATACTTGTACATTCTTGGAGTGCAGAGCAGACACAGAACGATATAATGCACTTTGAAGCCGATACCAAAACGGAACACTGAATGGGCAATTGCAAATCCAGCACCATACACAAATAGGAAGATGGGCATTGTACTGCGATAATGCCAGTCTGGAGAGTAGAGGATGTACATGTACAGAAGCACCTCCCATACCATTGGAGTTTCATCCCCTTGCTGTTGCCTATAAATTAAAACCAACATCTGAACAATGAATAGGTGTCCAAAGATAACAGGTATTAAATAATCAATGAACAAACTAAATAATTCAACCTATCCAACCTTATTAGGGACACTAACCTAGCACTACAGTAGTACTTATTCAACATAAGAAAAATGTAGCCCAAGATTAATTTTTAAGGAACACGCACGCATTTAAAAGCAACGGTATAATTCTTCTTGGTGAATATATAGGCAAATCAGTGTGTTTCATCTTCTGTTCAAAAAGCCTGAGCCGAACCCAAACCAAACACACTGGTAGTCTCTTAAAGGTTTTGCCCAAACTATAGTTTGGATATTTCAAACACAAAACCATACACACTGGTAGTCTCCGTAATTATTATCCATCTGGTTACATAATTTATTCAAGGACATTAGTTAGCACCTAATTTATAAAATCATATCATTTTAATCCTTCTTATTTGTTTCTCACTTTTGTCCCAAATAATGATTTACATGATATGGTTTTGTAAATTTAAGAACGACCTTGAATACATGAATAAATTCAAAGACTAAGCTGCACGTGAAGAATAATTTCAGGACAAGTAATTACAGCCACACAAATACAATACGTACTCATCACACCATAAAATAAAGTACAAGTACACTCATTCAATTTATTACTAAGTGGGGGATCAAGAACTTGATTAAGATCCTGTTATAATGGGCTCAAAAACTTGGTTAGGATCCTGTCATAATGATAAGTATCCAAGTACTTCTAGAACCCTCCCTTAAAAGCTAGCTATTAAGGGGAAGAACCAAGCAACATAAATACTCCACCAAGCGTACTACTTGATGTAGGACTTGGACACCCATAATAGCCAAGTCCCTATCATAGTGTAGCACCACCAACAAGAGCCAACGACTATACTCTATGACGCTTTACTAGGTCTTTATGTTTAGCCCATTGTAGATTTCCCTTTCTGAAAGAGCCACCAATAACCAGCTATGGTATCAATTGATAAGTATCAAAACACTTCGGGAACTTTCCCTTAAAAGCTAACTATCAAGGGGGGAAAACAAGCCACTTAAATACTCCACCAAACATCTCGTACTACTCGATGTGGGACTAGGACACCCCATAATACCTAAGTTCCTATCATATAAACTTTTAATACTTTTTGTATCTGAAATGAATTAAGAAACTATATATTCATCCTATCATACCATAATTGAGCACTCTAAGCATATAAAACAAGCTTCCAATCTCAGCAATGGCAACTACACTGGTACCAAAATGGTTCAAAACACAAATAATTATAGGTTGTGGGTACCCACAACTTCATATTCAGTGCTGAAGTGCAAAACCACATTAGAAAGTTTATATTTCTCCGAGCGGCACAGATTAAAAAAAGGTAAAAAAAAATCATCCACATAAGGAAACACACAAATATGACAGAAAATTAGCGATAAAATTATAAAATTAGCCACCTAATTTAAATGCATTAGTGGCTTCTGTTATAATGACTACACTCAACAGCATGAATGGACGTCTTTTGATTAATTAGTTCCATTTTCAAGTCTCAGTACCCCACTTCCTCTTTTATCTCTCTACATGTCAAAAATGGATGGTCACAGACAAACAAGACGCCATGGACACTTCACAAACACTTGGAAACTCTGAACTGCATTTTACATTACAATTTGTTCTTTGAACTTTTATACTAATACAGATAAGTGATAGCATTTTATAATCTCACAGATGACTCATGCTCCTTAGAGTTTGCAATGACCAACACACTTGAATAATCTTTGCAAACTGAATGAACTCCATGTCCACCATATTTTAAAAAAATGTGTGTTTGATTCAATTTTTACAAGGGGAGGGGAGCAAAATCCCGGCTAGACCTATTTTTGCTCTCCCTTCGTTTTGGGAGGATTTGGAGGGGAGAGAAGGGGACAAAAATAACTTATAAACCATTTCAAATCCCTCTCCTCCCCTTGAACCAAAATAACTTCAGCAGTGTTTTAGTACACTCCTCGCATGTGCCGGTACTTCTTTATTAGCCACCATGCTCTACCAATAGTCAATACATAGGCCACAGCATCATCCATAGTATAGAATACAGATAAACTAATTGCATGAATGACATGGAATACATATAATGTGATCTTTGTGATGTTAAGAGCAAGCAATGCTATTTGTCGTCAATATGAATATCAACTGAACCATATGAATATGAAAAGTTGTTGATCGTATGACCAAATTAAATTGTTAATGGTGATTAAAAAAAATCATTGCATATTTCTGGTTCAATACTTCCTCATGACAACGTGTGGCTAGAGTACAGTGATATTTCCCTTGCAAACACCTTAAATCTGAATTCTTCAGTTTTGTACCAAACATTTTATTAAAGCCAACCTCGTTCTCTATCATGCAAACTAACTGGAAATAACCAATCAGACAAGCAAACATAAATTTCCACAACAAAAAAAATGGAGACCAATACTTACACACGTTGCAGTGTGGCATGGTACAACATGCTCCCAATGGCAAGTGTCATGTTTGATAAATGAAGAACACTGAATCTTTTCTCAAACCGCTGTCTTAAAGCATTTATAAGACCAATCAGAGCCAAAACAATTGTCGGAATGTTGGATATAGTGTTATAAAGCTCTGCAATGTAAGATGAATGTGCATAATTTTGTTCACAACACTCTTTGGTGGATGTAACTGGACCCCAGAAGCTAGAAATAGTCTGTGCCATTCTCCTCTACAGCCTAATGAACTTTTTATCTATATTTCAGGGCTGCAGAAGTCAAAAGGGCACAAAAAGAGCCTGCAAGCCAAGCCAAAATCCAATCAGTGACACTAATTTGTTTATAAATTAGAGATTTGAACCAATTAACATAAACAGTAGCACAATGTTAGATCACAGGTTTCATCACAAGGAGAGCATGATAAATGAATTAAGCTATGTAGCTCTGACACATCTGATTGAAGGCGTCTCTCAGTGTACCAAAGCCAACACAACACCGACACCGTGATAACATTCAATTAATTCATTTTTTTTTTCATAGTATTACCGGTGTTGAGGTGTCGCGTTTGGTGTCAGTGTCCCTATTTCATAGGCATTAAGTCAACACAACAAGTAAAATTAGTTCAAAAAGTAAACATGGATGCTATTCAGAATACCAGTATAAAAAAACCTACAAGAGTCTTTCTGTTTCATTTGGATCACTATCTCTTATCTTGTAACAAAACATGCGCACGTGACTATGATTATACTAGATCATGATATGTTAATTCCAAAAGGGGAACAAAACAAAGGAAATATGAAAGTGATGAAATTAAAATGGACCCACAATGTTTGAATTAATTAGTAATTTCCATAAATGAGAAGAAAGCTCCGAAGTAAATTGATTCAATACTAATGCCGTTTTCCTGTAATCGGCGGCGATCAAAGTAATTGAAAAAGGGGAAGTGCTAGGTTTCGTAAAAGAAGAAGCGAATCGAATAAATTGGAGAATAAGAAGAAGAATAATAAGTAACAGTAAATCATACCTCAAACGTGATGGGTTGGGAGGTAAAGCAACTAGTAGAGTAGAGCAGAGCAGAGCAGAGAAGGAGCAATGGCCTGAAGCAGAATATTAATTATTATTTTATTATATTATTTTAATATAATAAAATAATAATCATAATCGATGTGTGAAATCTCAAAATTCAATGAGCCACAACCCACAACTTTGTGAGAGAAAGAAACCCTATCGATTCGATTATGCTTTTGAAGGCAACTGACTTTACACTTTTTTCGAATAAGGTAACTCGCTTTACCCGCTATATATCAAAAACACTTAAATCAATTACTTCAATACTATATAGTTTTTTCTCTAAAAAAATAACATGGGCCCATTTGTTCATCAATATTAGGGGTGAGAAACTAAAAATACACTAAATTATTTTTACAGGTAAATGTATAAACAGTATTTTTTAATTGACATTTTCTAATAAGTGATTTAAATTATGTTAGATAAATTAACGTGTTAATAGAATAATAAAATTATAGCTGTTATGAAATCTAACATTACATTTCATATATTTATATTCTATTTTACAATAATATATTTAAATATATTAAAATTTTCAGTAAATTAGTATGCTTAAATAAATTAAAGAATATATTGGTAAATTAATTATTAAACATAAATATTCAATTTAAAATAATAGTAATAATAATAGTTTTATTTATATTTAATTAAATAGATCGGTTTAATAGACGTAAAAGATTTTTTCGATGATATATGTAGTCCAACCTTTTTAGTTAAATAGCCTTTTAGTTCAAATGTACTTTTAGTCTTTTATTTTGTTACAATTAATTTTTAGTTTTCTTAATTCTAAAATTGGGTTTCGGTTTCTGTTTTACAACTTGTGACATTTTTTTAGTCTCTTTATTTTTCACAATGTTAAATACCCAATTATGATGTGACAGTGATGTGATACAACTAAATTTGATAAAATTAAACTCATGTCATTAATCAATGTCAAATTCTTTATTTTTTATTCAACAAAGTTTCATGAGTGTATTTGATACTAACAGGGTAAGCGAAAAATTATGAAGAAAAGGAGAAAAACATTGAATACAATTTTATTTTATCCAACTTAATTGTGCCACCAAATCTCAAATATTGTAAAATAGGGGGGGACCAAAAACCCAATTTTAAAAATAAGAGGACTAAAAGTTAATTTTGAACAAAATAGGGGGTTAAAAGTGCATTTTAGCCTAGTACATTTAAAAAGCTTTGGCCTTATCTATTTCAAAATAATATTTGGTCTGATGTAGGCTAGGCCATATGTTTTTGTCGGTCGGTTTGACCCATTTCCAATCTTAGTCAAGATATGATATAAATTTGTTAGAATTCAAGTGTGAGTAATTAGTCTCACATCAACTAAGAATGAAGAAAATGATGGATACATCTAAGATGTGTCCCATTAAGGTTTTTTATTGAAACGTCGTGTCAAACTCTCATGTTGATCTTGGACGTTTAGCACGTTGCTGCTCTCGCTCCCTGGACTCTCCAACAAGTGGTATCAAAGTCCATGGTTCGACTTGGTGGGGTAGCGGAAGTGAGATCCTTATTTTGATCAAGTCTAGTGGTGTGAATGACTCACACTTGAGTTGGAATTCAAGTGTGAGTGATTAATCTCACATCGACTGGAGTGGAGAAAATGTTGAATATATAATAGAGGTGACTATATGCCCATTGTCTTAAGATTTTAGGTTGAGATGTCATGTCAAAGTATCTTGTGGATCTTTGTTTACTGTGTTACTGCTCTTGTATCCCGAACTCCCCAACAAAAATATGATACAAATAGAATATGACAGGAACATGATAAATACATAAAGTTGTGAGTTTATTGTATCTTGACATCATAAAATAGAGTTTTCGAATAACTTATTATATATTGATGATTCGTCAAACACTAGATTGATACATGATATAATAGCTATATCCTATCTTATCTCTTATCATGTATACCGACAGTGCAAAACAAAAAGAGCTGATAAAGAGTTGACTCATATCTTATAATGATGCGGGTTAAATTTGGTTGTTCGCGTAAAGACTTCATTTTGGTGGGTAATTTGTCAACACTCTCAAACATTTAGGTCTATCATAATCCTTATAAATCTCGGAATCCAACTCACCCAAATTTTTTCCTAGTAAAAAATCATATGAACCAAAAGAATCATCTAGTGGAACCGTAAAATGATAGCTTTTTTTGTTTGGTTCAAAATGTAGTTTGACTAAACTACGTATGATAATAGATTAGGTTAGTGGAGGTTTTTGCCTCCCTGCACCCGCTCAGACTCTCTACAAACAACTAATAACTCTTGTCGAATTTGAAAATTGAACAATTACCCCCTCCTCTAATGAAGATCAGATTTCCCTGCACCTACCATACATATAAAATAAAAATCAATTTATTATAATTAATATAATAAAATAATAATTAGACAATAATAAAATTAAATTTATTAAATTAAATTTTGTATTGGTAATTGATCACAGTATATAATATTTAAAAAGTATTAAATAAAAATGATTGAGCATAAGTATATAAAAATATATAAATATACGATCACCGATGGGTTGAGTGTGGGTCTAAGGTGGATAACAACACTCCTGCCCCACTTTGATTTAGAAGTTTGGAATTTTTTTGCATTTGGATATGATTAAGGCGGGATTTCCCCATTAGTAGAAGGTGGATTCAGATGAATGTTTATTAACTTGTCAAGTGGAGTGGAAAACGAGCGTAAATAAAACCTAATCAATATTTGTTTTAGTCAGAATTTGAATTCAAGTTTTCTTGAACAATTCGTCATTAACTAAATCTATTAAGGAGTAATTCTCTAATGAAATACTCTGCTTAATAACTTAATATAAACGATAAAATTCACTAATTCAATCGTCAAATCAAAAGTTTTTATTGAGTATATCAACTCCACACATTTTTATAAAATTTTCAAATTATTTGATACTTTAGGAAATAATTTCAAATGAAAGTATAATTAGTTTTTAAAAAATATACAGAAATATCGATGGTTAGATTATATAGTTACACATTTCGAGTTTATATAAAATTGTGTGTTTGATCATCATATATTACATCAATAATCAACGATTACATTAATAAAATTTATCATAGTAAACTATCTCAGTTGAAAAGCTGATCAATCAACATAAAAATTAAAATTAGATACATTAATATTTCAATTACTTTATTTATTTTGCCAGAATAATAAATATATAGATATCAACATTTTATGAACTTTGAAACTTATATCACCTAAATAAATATATATATATATATATGAAC
This sequence comes from Cicer cuneatum, assembly GCA_037974295.1. Classification (NCBI taxonomy): domain Eukaryota; kingdom Viridiplantae; phylum Streptophyta; class Magnoliopsida; order Fabales; family Fabaceae; genus Cicer; species Cicer cuneatum. The sequence goes on from JBBPBO010001985.1 coordinate 747,734, forward strand.
TTTGAGTATTCCCTATCCCTATTCGAAAACGAGTAAAAATGGCACGCGACACTTACGATGGTAGATGGCGACAGAGATGCGGTGGCGAAGTTGAGACGGAGATGCGATGGCAAAGTTGAGACGGAGATGCGATGGCGAAGTTGAGACGGAGATGCGATGGCGAAGTTGAGATGGAGATGCGATGGCGAAGTTGAGACGGAAACGAAAATGATTACATTGGCCAACAATGACAAAGATGACGACAGAGATGTCCTCCGGCCGCCGGAGAGAGTAGGAGGAGGAGAGCAGAGATCAGAAATTGATTTTGGGCTAGGGTTCAACCATTTTGAATTTTGGGACTAGGGTTTAGTTTTTTGATGTGTTCAATGAATTTTTTTTTTATGATATTGAATAGAAAAAGGTTCGAAAGTGGTTCAAACTGGTTTTTTAAAAATGATTTAGTTAACTGGACTTTTTAAAATTTATGGTGCAGTTCATAAACCATTTAATTAGTTTGGTTTTTTCTGGTGCAATGCAATCCAGTTTATGAATGCAGTCCAATTAACTACATTTTTTGCACACCTATACACCGTGAGACTCAAATCACCTAAATAATTTGTTTAAAATAAATTGCGTGAATTAAATATTTGTACTAATATGTTACGAAATTAACTCAAATTTAAATGAAAAACTACATGCTTCAGTGCCAGTGTTCTAAAAAAAAAACTTCAGTGCTAGTAATATATTAAGTCAAAACATGTACAAATAAATTCAAGATCATTGTTATACTAGTGAATTTATTTTTAAATGAAAGATAACTTTTGTAGAAAACATCATTTTCGAATAGTATACATGATTTAGGGTCCAACCCAAGATATCTTATGCTGAAGCCCAAAAGTGCAAGATTTGCAAGCATCAAGGGGGAAGTTTGGATAAATAGCTTAGTTGAGCACTAATTCAGTGAGTATTTATCAATTCTCATATGCCCAAATGCTTTTTCTGACGTGCTTAGTCAGGTCAAGTGGGTTCCGGCCATATGGTGGCAGTTCGAGTGCATCATCCGCTGCCGAATGATATAAGTTACAGATTTAAAGCTTTGTGTAGACTCACTTAGGTGTAACTGTAAATACCCATATAAACCATTGACCTTATTTCCACAATACTCTCACTAAACTAATGCAACAGTGTCAATTTTCTTGATGTATGATAGGAACCTGGAAGAGGTAAGAAAATTAACACTTTCCTCAACTAGTATAAAATTGAGCAAAAGAAAGAATCATTGTAAACAGAATCCTGTCTTTGTTTTCCAGGCAGTGCAAATTTGAGTTGTACTTGGCTATTTCCTTTTACATCTGTGGAGCAGAGAAGACAAGACATGATTTATGATAAATGTCCGTGTATGAAGGATCGCAAACAACAATGATTTCTTTGACTTCAAGCATTTGAGAAAAAGTGTAGAACCTGCAACGTGTAGAGTTTTGAATATTCTAGTATTGTAATTTCATTATGCATATTTTATTCACTTTTTTCTTTTGGGATGCCGTGGCACCCCTGTAATGAAAAAAGTCGCATGATTTAATATTACTAACAACTAATCCACACCCGATCACGTGCATCTAATTTACTCCTTCTTTTTAGTTACCATCTATATCTTACGCATAAATTGAATGGTGAAATTTTATTAAAAAATTGATGAAAATTGTTACATAATTATATATTTATTTTGTTTGAAAATTTAATTAAAATTAAGTCAATAAAAATTTACTCAATAAAAATTTACTCAATAAAAATTTACTCAGCTAATCCATATTATAATTTAGGTTTTTATTGATTAAATTTGAATTTTTGTTTTTTTATTTCATTAATTTACGGAATTAGTTTTATATTTTAAAAGTGGATAATTTTGTTCTCGAACTTGTAAACTAAAAATTGATGATTTTATCTATTTTAAATAATCTGACATATAATACGATGATATAAAATCATAAATAGACTAAAATCGCAAAAAAAAATCTAAAAATTTAACCTTTGATCTCAAAATTTTGTAATTTAATTAATACAGTTAGATTTTTTTATATCACGTGTCACATCAATTAAATATGTTAAATTGTAGTGTTTATTTTAAAAATTTGAAAAAAAAACTAAAGACGTCGACTTTTAAAATAGATGAACCAATTTCGTGAATCGGTGAAAATGAAAAGAGTAAAATTACAATTAAACCATAACTATTTTTTATAAAAAATATTTAATATAGTATATTTATAAAAGTAAATATTATTTATTTAAAATTTAAATTAAATAAATTAATTTTTATTTAATGCAAGAAAGAGTAGTATTTTAAAAGGGGGATCGAGATTAGGATAAGGATGAAACTACTATCTTTACATTCAATTCAATTCCACAGTTTAACTTAACCACGCCAGGTTTTCGGTACAAGTAACCAGAAATTGAACCTGGACGGTTTTGGCTGTTTTATTCAACGTAAAATGTCGAAATAGAGACCATATTCATGCTACAATAAACTGAGCGAATCTCCACCGTTGAATCTGAGATTTTATGTATAAATACGACGCCGCTTCCCTCATATCATTCTTACTCCATTTCCTTGTCATTTTCTTTCTCTTTTCCTTTTTCTTTAATAATAATTTAATTTTATGTAAACACCATTCTAACGACATAACCCCACCCACTAATCCTTTAGTTATTACATTATATCATTTGCATGCCATTGAGAAAGAGTGAAGGAAATTGAAAGGAAAAATAATGTTGGAAATTGGAAGGATTCCGGCGAGGTTTGAGAGGGTACTAGCGGCGGCGTTTGAGAGTGATGAGGTGGCGCGTGTGAGGCTGTGTGAAAGCAGTGGAAGCGAGCACTCGGCTGAAAGCTCAACTGATTTATCAGATCTCGTGATATCGTTTATGGAGAGGGAAGAACATGATGCAGTGGTTGTTGTTCATGATGATAATGATAACGATGATAGTGAATTTTATTATTCTGAGAAGAGAGAGATACTGGAAGAGATTTTTGCTGATAACTATGGTTTTGATGATGCAAAAGAAAATATCAGAAAAGAGGTTCAACTTGCACTTGGACTTGTTGCTGGAGACAAATCTGAACCTGAATTCAAACGCCTCTTCGTGTCACGCTTGCGGGAGAGAGGTTTTGATGCTGGTTAGTATTTAATTATGAGTTTTTTTTTTTTACATATTATAAAAGGAAATTACATTTAATAATTTAGAAATGATTTTTATGAAAAAAAAAAGTGGAAGTTATTAATTATTAGGTTTGATTATCGTATTGAAAATCATTTTTTGTAAATCGTTCTGTTTGTTTAAGCTTTTGTTAAAATGAATTTTTAAAGTATTTCACTTTTTTTTTATAACTTTTTTGAAAGAGAATTTAAAAATATAAATTATTTTGATTAGTTTTTCATAAAAATAAAAATAAAATGTGATCTTTACTATATAAAATTTCTAAGTTATTGAATGTCATAAAATTATTTTAAAAAAATTATGAATTGAAAATCACTTTTTGTTTAGTCTATAACAAACAAATCCATTTTTAAAATCACTTTTTAAAAATGATTTTCATATAGTTTTTTTAAAATATTTAGATTTGTTTTTCAATTAAAGTCATGGAAGTTGTTTTGATGTTTTTTTTTGTTACTTTTTGTGCACAGGGCTTTGCAAATCAAGGTGGGAAAGAAATAAAAGAATTCCAGGGGGTGACTATGAGTACATCGATGTGAATTATGGTGGAAATAGATACATTGTTGAAACATCCCTTATGTCAGAATTCGAAATAGCTCGTCCCACAAATCAATACACTTCTTTACTTGATGTTTTCCCTTTAGTATTTGTTGGGAAAGTTGAAGAGCTCAAAAGGGTTGTGAGGTTGATGTGCAGTGCTATTAAGAACTCTATGAAAAGCATGGATTTGCATGTACCTCCATGGAGAAGAAATAGCTACATGCAAGCTAAGTGGTTTAGCCACTATAAAAGAACAACTAACGATGTTGGAATTAGAAAATCTAATATTGGATTTGATGCTAGACTACCCCTGAAATCATACAATTGCAGGGATGATTATGGGAGTAAAATTGCTTTTAAGGTTGGCCATTTAACAACTGCATTTAATGTAGATGATTTTGGGATGTAATTATAGTCATATTGATGAAGCGTGTACATATAAGTTTTTTTTTCCGGGTGATTATGGTGAACCCCTTAGCACAAGGCAAGCTTTTATGGGGTAATTTTGTCTTTTGAGTAAGGAATGATTGGAAGCATTTTTCATAATAATGAATGAAAATGACTGTAAAATAGATATTTGGTTGTTGGTATACCTAATGTAAATCTCTGCAAATGCAAATGATAAGTGACGATGAATTCATAGGGACTTCAAACATTCAGAGCAGTGGTGTAGCACAGCCATCTGGTTGGTTGGCAGAGGAGCCGAAATGTTGTCTGACTCCAACTTGCCAATGCAACCAAGGAACATGTTAGAAATTTCACGTTCACGATACATGCGCATCCTAGATGTGTCAAGCGTATCTAAACATAGGCAAAATCAGATTGTAGAATATGACAAATCAAAATTGCTCATTGTAGAAAATGCATTCATTTCTACTCAATCTTTTCTCCACTTTGACCCTTATTCTTATTTCTTCTGCTGCTGAGGATCCAACACCTATTAAACAACTATAGATCTTTACAAAATTGACAGTTAAAAAGAAAGCAGTGTTTGGTGTTTTAATTAAAAAAGACCAAACAATTCATGTCTCAATACACCTTATTTTTCTCTGTCTCTTCCTTTCTTTTACAGTAAAAGTTTTACATCAACTAAACTGTAAATGTCACCCTTGAAAATTGCTATTAGTGCCTAGAGGAACACTATATCCTAATGTTCCTTACTAAATTTGTTGCAACACGAGTACTTTGGACTTGACCAACCAAAATCGGCCAAATAAAAGTTCGAATTTATCATCCAAAAGCAAGTTCCTAGATTTAGTATCTTAATACACAATATACATATCATACTCTTTGTGCAAGAAAGGTAATCCATGGGCTTCACCTTGGGAAATCTTGAGTCACATCCCATTTTAGAGCTGAATTTTCATCGACACTTCCATTCTTTAAGTAGGAGTAGATTACCAGTCTGTCAGTTTTAAATAATAACCTATTTCCCTACAATACCCGAGCACCCCATTTGTACAAGTGAAAAATGCTAGAAATTTTTTGTTGTCCTTTGCATTTCCTTAGATAATGGTCCGTTGCATTTCCGACAGAGAGGACGGGCAATTCAACATGGGGGCATGAGTGAGTGGTTTTTGACGTAGTGTGTGTGGAACAATGAGTGAGTGGTATTGTGCGCAAGAACCTGCATCATCAAATGCATGAAATTTATGCATTAGTGGGATATATGTACAAACAGTATTTCAGCCAATAAGAATAAAAATACGGTGATGTAGAAGAGAAAAGACATCAAAATGAAAAGACTAATGCCATGGTCCCTGAAGATTAAACTGCAAGTTTTCATTTGTATATGGAGAACTTAATTGAAGCATATATCCTTCAAATGAATGAGCTATTGAACTACTATGGTTTGTATATAATCTTACATTGCAGAACAATTACCTATCCAGCACTCCAAATTAATTAGCAGACATTTGATTGGTAAGGGGGCAAGCAATCAAAACTCTTGTCAGATATATTATATATACAAATACCCGGATTGGAGATTAAATTAAAGCATATTTTTAAATGAATTAGGAGACAACATATAACAGTTTCTTTTTTTTTTCCTTCAAAGTAAATGATGGCTGTTGGTAAATTTCGTTGTGTATTTAATAGAACTGAGGTCAGTGAGGTGGATTTATTATTGTAGAACCAATGCATTAAGCATAATTAGATTACAACAATCATGGTTTCACAAATATAATGCAAGGGAATTAAGAGTTAAAACTGGTAAGCTAGAACTGAGAATATACTATCGAATGATGTTTATTAATGAGCAGACAATGACTTCCTCTGTTGTAAAACAAAAAGAAAATTCATATCAGAGAGTTACAAGTTACAAGTATCTAATAGGAGTTCAAAGCTACAATTTGCAGAGCTAAACCACGGTGGTTCACTTGCCGAAATCCTAACAAGTTTTTGTGCACAGTGAAGGTGACACTGCATAACCAAACATGCATTCAATTTAATTACAAACATAAGCAGTTACAACAGACACAAACAGTTTTAATTGTGCAGAGAAACGCAATCAGATTATCGCAATCAGATTGGCATATAAGACTTATGCTTCACAAAGGAATTTTTAATTGGAGGACTATGCTTGCTAACAGTACGGTTTATAATATTGTAACCCCATGCAATCCAACTGGTTCATTGCCTGAGAATCATTATGATACTGAAAACGATTACTCTTATACTCAATACTTTCCTTCCTCCCATTCCTTTCTTATCTATGCTTTTACAAAGAGCTGGTTATGCTTAAAGAATGTCAAAAAAGAGTAAATTATGGAAAATGAAACATATGTGCTTTGGCCTTATCATATGCACTCTAATGTTAAGAAATTATTAAAATTATAAGATTTTTCAAAAATTGTGTCGTGTTAACTATCAGTACTCCTTAGGCATGGAGCAGTTCATCGACAGGAACGCAGTTGGTTCTTGAACACACTGGAAGGACTGTTTCCTTCTGTCCTATCAATAATTTAGTTTTACTATCAATACTCACAATTGAGTTGTTTCCTTCTGTCCTTTCTCCTTAGCAGGATTCTCTTTCTCATAGCAGTCAGCCTCTTGGTGACACTGTCCTTGTAGACTTAGCTAAGCCTATGATCAGTAAAAATGGTGTTGTAGCTTGGAAGTATTGTTTGATACATAACTTTTGCAGCAATTACACCATTTGTTTCCCTGGCTGACCCAGTACTGAAAAAGCAAACAGAGTAAATCAATCAAATAAAGAAAATTAAAACATAACTCATAAAAATGCAACACAAAGTAAAATCAATAATGCAGTTTCGTAAAAGCTTTAAAAGGCATAATCTGATCTATTGTTCATTTTTAACTAAATTATTCATGCACAAGTAAAAGCTTTTCCACACATAATATCCAATGGGAAAATGGTTTCTAGATAACCTTTGACTGAATAGAGAGCTCTCGTGGCTATCTATACTATTTATCACATTTTACACATCCTATTATCCTATTTTTCAAAAAAAAAAAAGTCTAATACTTCTAAATTAATTTGAAAGGCATTTGAAAGTCAACCTTGACTAAGTCACTTATACTGATAGCTATAGCAACCAATTTGCCTAAATCTTCATGCTAATGATGCTAAAGAAGTGATCTTCAGAGAGATAAAAACTCATGATACTCGAGTTAAAAACAGGTAAAAGAAAATTGTAAAAAGTAGCTTTACAATGTAGGTTATAATCAAGGTACTCTTCTAACAACATTCAACATTAAAAACAGCCATGTATTAACAAAAGAGCAAGGGAAATGCAGACAGAATAGATTGCTACATACATTTGCAGTTGAATTTATAAGAAAGGGGCCTTAATATGTGTGCACTGCTTGCTATATACTCCTATAATAATACTATTAGCTACCTTATTTAGAATAAAGACAATTTTGAGAAACTTGAAGGAGACCATGGTGGACTAGCAACTACCTGGCATAAATCCTTTAGAACTTCCAAGCTTTCCACATGATAATAGCCTACTCAGTCCCTCTTTTAGAGGAGGGGACAATGCAGGACAAGAAGTCAAAACATCAAGCGACTGAACCACGCCTTTGCTAACAAGCAATCGAAAAGCCGATGAGACACCTTTAACAATGATATCCTTACGTTCCATATCATAGCTTTCCACAAGAAGTAACAAAAACTCAAGTAGAGTGTTAGTAATGTCCACATATTTGGGAACAGAATGCACCATCAACAAAATTGCAGGCTCTATATTCATAATATTATCCACCCTTTCATCAAAAAAGAGCCAATCATAAAACAAAGCCAATTTCACATTAGCCTCAACATAATTCTTCCTCCTACAAGAAGTCAAAAGCCAACCGATAACCGCCCATCTAGGAACAACATCAGACTGAATAATCTCATTTGGGGGATGGTGTGCACAACATATAAACCTAACTATATCAACTATAACACTCCCTTTATCAATCTCAGTAAGAAATTTCCTAGCAAACCACATAAAATGCCTCTTTTGATGCCCAAACTTCACATGTGTAAGCAAAAACCGCAATTGAGTCTCCATTTCAGGAGTGATCCTAAGCAAAGCATACCTACTAGAAGTCCTAGTGCAGTAAATCTGAGAAACACCCTCAAATCCTAAAGTACTAAACCTAGATGGATTCAACATTAAATCCTTCCATATAGACTTAAACTCAGGAACATGAACTAAATCCTGCAACAACCTAATAAAATCCCTCCCAATTTTCAAACACAAGTGAAACTCTTCTCTAACTATCTTCACACAAAAATGAACCTCCAAACGTTTCAAAGACTCCAACTTTTCAACGTTGAGTCTACAATGATCAGACAAAACTCGAAGAAACACATACAATGCACTACACAAAACATGGGGTGCTTCTTCTAATAAACAATCCCATTTATCCAATAAAAGAGTCAACAATTTTGTACATAACCACAAATTACAGTCACTGAAATCGCCTCCAACGACTTGCCTCATAAGAGAAACCAAGAGCGCGTCGTAGCCAATAGCCGAGACACGAACCATTTCATCGGTGACCCAAAGCAACTGGTTTTTAACCGAACCTGTGAGCTTCGGGTAAAGGTGGTGAACGATTTTGAGGAGTAGGTTGATGAAAGTGGCGTAACCGTCGGTGACGAGGGCGTGCAAGTGCTTAATATGGATTTTGGCGAATTGGGGTTCGGTGAGAATGGCGTGAAGAATTGCGCGGTTGAGGTGAGTGTATTCATCGGGATTTGGAATGGTTAAGGAGAAGGGTGGTTTCAAGGATGGTTGTAGGGATTCAAAGGATTGTCTCAGAGATAATTCGATTTGGTTTTCGGCTTCGTGAGGGGGCGTTAGGGTTAGCTTCGTAACCATCAAGCACGGATTCAAAGACAACCAAAATAACTCCGCAGCCACGAATCACTGTAAAACAAATTCAATTTGGTCGTATTTTAAAATCACGTCTTCGTTTTAAGCCCATAGCCCAGCGTTTCATTGAGTCGATAGTCGCTCTTTCTCAATCAGTCGCCTCTAGAAGTTGTCTCGTCCGATAGGGATTCGGATTCACCGACTTTAACACGGGAATCGCAACATAACTTTGAAACAATCGCATCCAACGCTCCAGACGAGGCCACGTGTCCCTGATTTATTATTTAAAAAAAACTTAAAACACACCTGAACCCAAAACTAAAAACAGATCTGCGACCCATGTGCGGCGCCGCCTGACACCTCCAAGTCGCCCCACCGCGCCGCTGCAATACAGCCGCTAAAGTCCCGCCGTACCTCAACCGTTGCCTTGCCGTAAACATGTCTTCTACTACATCCCAAACAGAAGAACAAGCAGAGAAGGTATCAATTAGAAGCATCCACAAAGTGCTAACCCTATGTGAACAATGCAAATCTAACCCATCAAAGTACAAGTGCCCTGGTTGCTCGATACATTCATGCAGTCTTCCTTGTGTAAAAGCTCACAAACAGCATTCCGGGTGTACTGGAAAGAGGAACCAAACTCAATTTGTTCCTATTTCTCAGTTCAATGACGATATCTTATTATCTGGTACTTACTCTTCAAACTTTGTGTTATTCCTTTCAATCATCAGAACCTTTATGTAGATTAAAGACATTTGCTTCCATTTTGTTAAATTATTGTTTGTGTTTAAAGATATTTTACAATAGTCTTTTTATTTATTTATTTAAATTTAAAGTCCAATGTTCTTATTTGGCAAGTTCTTATACTTATTTTGTTTATTTTTCTGTTTTCTTCATCTAGATTATAATTTGCTTGAGGAAGTGAAGAGGGTGGCTGAAGCTGCTGAGAGAATGAGAAGTAAATTAGGAATGTATATATATTTTAAGCTACCTTATCATCTCAAAAGCCTACGAGATGCTGCTGGAAGCCGGAGCACTAAACTGTTGTTTCTCCCTAATGGAATGTCAAAAAGAGAGAATAATAAGTCTCAATATAACCAAAGGTATTTTATATTTTAATCTTTCATGACAAATATTTGTTGTTTTAGGAGGATAAATTTTTTTCTCTTATACTTAACTGATCATTATTTCCTTGGTTTTTTTTTAAAACTTTCTTGTGTATTTGATATGTAATATACAAAGGCCAGGTTTGGATAAACACTTCAATTAAGCATTTGTAGCTTAAATGCTTATTATATAAAAAGGCCATGTTTGAACTTTTTGTGTGTACATGATATGTAATATACAAAGGCCGTGTTTGGATAAACAATTCAATTAAGCTCTTCTAGCATAAATGCATAAGTGTTTATATATAAGCTATTTCTATAACAAAATATAAAATAAAGTCAAACTATTTCCATATAAGTTATAAGTTGTTTTCATAGGCTATCTTGAAACACTTATGAGAATAAGTTTAAAACAACTTATGAACATATCATAAGCTTTTTTTATAAGCTCCTCACAAATAGTCTCACAAATACTGCTGCCAGTAGGTAAGTTCAAATAAGTCAATCCAAACAGGCCCAAAGTGGATACATTTATATTAAAGTTTTTATTGAGGTGTGGCTTCTTCTTAATGCATTGATTAATATCAGATGGAAATATTGATTTTAAGAATGTTTCATATGTAGATTTTTTGATAGGTGGAAGCTTTTGTTTCAAATAGATTACAAATATGTTTATGTTATGCTTTCTGGAAGAAGTTTATATCTTGGACAATAGAATGGCGTTTTCACTCAACAAATATCGTTTTACACGACCACGGGTAAGCCACTTAGATGATATATTTGATTTTGAGTCAGAAGCTGCACCTTATCTACTTATTTTGTGTGCTTTAGAGTTTAGAGAATACATTTTTGAAATGATATTACACTCATTTGTTCTAGAGTTCATGAAAGTACAAGCTTTTGCTCTGTTCTTGAGAAGCACCTCAAATCCGGTCCTTGGAATCATCAACTAAAGCAATTTTGTAATGACCAACTGGATCATCTCAAGCTCTTCATTCGTAAATATCCAAAGGTGGTTTTCTTTACCTTTTATCTATGAAGCACTGATATAGGTACAAACACCAAACATGACACTGGCACGAAAACACAGATAATAATTTGAGAAAATGGAAATGACTAAAAGTAACCATGTGTTGGTTTTATGTCGATAGGATACCAGACACGTCTTCAATATGAAGTGTTAGGTGTTACATTGCTTTTTATGTGGTTGGAGTCTAGTTTAAAAGTTGGCAGACTCTTACGTCATTGATTGAATACGTCGATATTTTACTTTATTTTAGTTATAAATTTCATATGTTTTATCATATTAATATAGGGTCCCAAGTCACCCTTCAAAGAGTTGGTTATGAAAGCACCAATCAGACAGCAATTGAAAAATGTAGTCATTTTGGAGTTTCCTGTTGTTTTTGTTTTCTTGCCATCTCACAACGTCAATTTTGAAGTTATTAAGGATGTCGATCATAGTATACCTAAATCACCGCCGAAAGATAGTGAAATCAACCTAAGTCCGAAAGGTGTATCGTTCAGGGAAGAAGTAATGATAGAAGATGACAACAGTGATCCTAAGGTTTTTGATCTCCTGAAGTTCGTGGAAACGGTGGAACCAAGTTCATCGTGTCAAGCACCAAATGATTCATTAGATAAACCAGTGTTTGAAGGAGAGACTGAGGGTAATCTTTCACCTGCTTCTCTGATTGACAGGGAACTAAAAAATTCTGAAGGTGTGACATTTGACTTTGAGCAAGAATTTATGGATGATATCTATGCTGATCTTATGTCTCACTTGAATCCTGAAGAATTCTTCAATTTTGATAGTGATTTCGCCAAAAAAGATTTGTTTGGTGCCGATGGCGAGTTCTCTGTGCCAAAGGAATTGGAGGAAGGGGAAATTCTAGAATGATTTGTAGCCATAGTATTTGTTTGGAACTGTGGTGAGAAATGAAATTATTGCGTTCCAATGCATATTTACTATGAAATTTCAGAAGCTACAAGATGTAGCTTTCGTGTGAACGTGTGGCTTGTAACACCCCGAGTTTAAAACACAGCGCATGTGCATTTTTTTTTTTTTAAAAAATCAATAATAAAAATGATTTTCCTAATTTAATTCGAAAGGAATTAAAATAAAGTTTCTGTAAATCAATAAGTACTCAATTTTGGGAAATTTAATAATAAACATTAAGGCATTTTTAAAATGTTAACAATGTCAGAGTGCAGAATAATACAGCGGAAAAAGTCGTACATTAATTCCCAAAATAAAATTACATTTCCCAAAACTCAAGACCTTATACAAAAGTCTAGAATGATCATGCACTAAGCTACAGTAGCACGGTCTCCACCGTATCCTCTATAAGTCTTGTCTTCAGTCAACCGTTCGTCCCTCTGCGTTGTCCACATAGACTCCGTACATAAAGATCAGGGAAAACTAACGACGTTTCTGTCGTTAGTGTATCCGTCGGTAGGACGGGTTCGGGTAACATCTGAGGGCAAAGCCCAAAGTCCACAATATAAAGCAAGGGGTCACCGACCAAAAATAACAGATATTCACATAGCATGTATTGCACAACAACATCTAATCATGACATAATTTATGATGAGGAAAATACTAATGCTCATTTGGAAATTTATGACTTTCATGCCTTTTCAAAACAACAGTTAATGATTATGAATATGCGGTTAAGTACAGCCAACACGTCAACAAAACACAAACATAAATTTAGAAATTTCAGATTTTGGACAGCACTCACACACATTAATTTTCAACATTCATCATATAAACAATCGTGACACACCGGTCAAATCCCTCAATGTAATGCATATATGCTCATGCATAATTTTCTTGGAATCACCAAGGTGCAGTCGCTCGACAGACCAGCACATCTCAACGGCCCTCATGACCAGGGTGCAATCACTCAACAGATCAGCACCAGTGCAGACGCTCAACAGTCCAGCACATCGTGCAGTCGCTCAACAGACCAGCACGTTGACATCACCCAAGGTACAATCGCTCAACAGATCAGTACCTAGTGCAGACGCTCAACAGTCCAGCACTCGTGCAATCGCTCAATAGATCAGCACATGGCTGCGCATTTCAGGGTACAGACGCTCAACAGTCAAGTACCAGTGCAGACGCTCAACAGTCCAGCACTTATATACCAAAGTACAATCGCTCAACAGATCAGTACCTAGTGCAGACGCTCAACAGTCCATCACTCGTGCAATCGCTCAACAGATCAGCATGTGGTTGCGCATTACTCTGTGGCCCATCGCAGGTACCACTTGACTATGCAATGCATGAATATGCAATGTTTCACTTATCTAGAAACAGAATGCAAACTCAGAAAATTCATGCTCTTCATCATGTTTAAAATATAACAGCACAGTCAGAATTAACATCATCACAATCATGAATTAAACAATCCATTAATCATTCACACTTTGAAATGTTTTTCCAACCCCTCAAAATTCAGACACAGTGTTTAAAACTGAGATTTTTCTGGGATTTACGAATTTGTATTCGAATACAGCTCTTCTGTATTCGAATACAGAAGTCAAAAACAGTATAGAATGACTCTCTATATTCGAATACAGCCCTCTGGTATTCGAATACAGAGGCATATTTCAGTGCATAAAACAACCTCTTTCATTAAATCAGTAAAGTTTTTAAAACTTCATCACCACCACTTCAAAATCTCATCAAAAGTTCCACTTTAACTCACCACAACATCCCCAGTATTCCCCAGACACTCAGGGTTTTCAAAACACTCTTAAAACTTGAAATTTTCTGAAAATTCGAATCTGTATTCGAATACAGACCCTCTGTATTCGAATACAGAAGCAGGAAACTGCAACTTAACATTCTGTATTCGAATACAGCCTTGCTGTAGTCGAATACAGGAGTTCAACCTTTGGAAAATGCAACCTTTTCTCCCATGTCACTTAAAGGTTTTCAAACATCTTTCTCTCCTCTTTAAAACAATTTCACAGACTTCTTTTCAAATCATTAAAACCTTCTCAGAGTTTCTCAACACTTCAAAACTCACATGACAGTGATTAAAATTTGTTTTTCTGGAAAACACGAATCTGTATTCGAATACAGAAGCTAAAAACTATGTTTCTGGAAAAACTCGAATCTGTAGTCGAATACAGCATGCCTGTAGTCGACTACAGATGCGAATACAGTGTTAAAAATTTCACTGCCGTATTCAAATACGACATGGTCGTAGTCGAATATAGTTGCGAATACAGAAGCAAAATTCTTTCCTTTGTAGTCGAATACAGAGGCTCGTATTTGAATACAGGTTTGATAACTTTAAAATAAAACAGAAACCTGGAAGGTTGTATTCGAATACACACATGCTGTAGTCGAATACACCTTCGAAAACCAGTGCAAGTTCAACTTTTTTCAAAACTGATTCTTTTAAAACAAACAGCCAATATCAAACAGATTCTGCACTTTTTCAAGAAAAACCTTCCCTCACTTAAAATCCCTTTTTCTTTAAAAACCATCAACACCACTAGAATCACACAAAACAACTAGAATTAAAATCATCAATATCATCAAGATCACCCAGAACAACCAGAATCATCACAAACAAGACCAGATTCAGAATCATTTTCATCACCATAATCCCACAACATAAAACAGAATCAGAACCATCAGAATCATTTCAGTGTTCACACTCATCAAAACAAACATGCAACATTTCAGTGTTCACAAAGCATCAGAGCAAACATGCATGCATTCAGTTTTCTCAAAACACCACAGAATGACAAGCAAACATCACAGAACACTAAGCACCAACAGGGTGCATTTTGCATTTTAATGCCATTTTCAAAACAGTTTTAAGACATGCATTTTAATCATAACTAAAATGGCATGCAAACGTTTTCCAGCATTCACACAGAATGTAAAACAACATATTTTACCAGTAAAACAGCCAACAACAACTCATCAAAATAATCACTTCTCAAAATGCATTTTCTCTCAAAATGTCATTTTCGAAAACAGCTTTTCATTTAAAAACAGAACTGAAATAACACTCATTCATGGCCCTAATGCAGCTAAAAATGGAAGGTGCCCTTACCCTTGTAGCTTGCTCTGCTATTTCTCTTGTTCCTGTTGCGTTCCCTTTTCTGCGTCCAAAAACGGTGAAGCTGTTCCCTGAGTTTGCTGCTGCAAAACTGGGTTCTTTCTCTTCGTATTGAGGTGGGGATTAACTTTACTACTGTGGGTTTTCTGGTTTGATGGTTGGAATTTCAGTTAATGGTGTTTGGAGGAATTTCCCTCTCTTCAATTTGAATTCGGGAATGGCAGAACAGAGACAGAATGAGAGAGGAGATGGAGTTGGTACATGCAATATGGGCAGTAAGGAGGAAGGAATGATGTTCTGATTTCACCATCCTTCTCACTCCTATTTATAGGCTCTCATGGTGCCACCTCACTTTCCACTTGTCTGATTTTCCAGCTTTTAATTGTCTTGCAATTAGCCACTAATCCTTACTTAATGGTCCAATTAATTTAATTACTCGAAATTAAATTAATTTAATTCTTCATCCAATAATTTTAATTCCTCTTCCAAAATATATATATATATATATATATATATATTCACTCAAAACATACATATATTAAATATTTACAAAAATTCCCAAAATACCCTTGACAATAATTCCAAAAATTAATATTTAAAATTAAGGGTCTTACATGGCTGGTGTCCTGCCAACCAAAAAAACAGACATATAGCCATATTTGTTAAAGAATTAGGTCAAATTTTGGTATTGAATTATTTTACTCTTGTTTGTTAGCATACTTTTAATGAGATTTTGATTACAATTTCATGGGTTTTTTTTCAAGCTCTCTTTTCTTGCTTCCAGGGTAAATTCAAAATTGTATTATTAATTTGTAATAATTATATATAAAAGGACATGAGATGAGATTTTGGTGCTGCTTTTTTCTTTCCGTTTTATCGGTACCACCAACAGTTACATATTACAAATGAAAAAGCAACTAATAAGAGAAATTAATAATTTGCACATGGTTTGGTTTCGATAGCATTTGCATTTCGCCTGGAAACACTTATATAATGTACACAAATATGTGAAATACACCTTGAGTGTAGCTCATGAAAATTCTCTTACCTTTTGTATTAGTATTAAAAGTAAAAAATGTGAGTCTCAACCTAGAGTTAATACTCGACTAGCCCAACCTCGAGTCAAGCAACTCTTCCCTATTAGTCGTAGTGAGCCTTTCATAGATATCTCCTCCCATCATCGCATCTTTTCACGTTGCACACCTTCCCCTAAGAAAAACACATCATATCAAGATTTAACTTGTTAATGCCTCAATCATATTAAGTACGTTTGAGATTCTTATAGCCAAGTACACCTTCCTGCTTTAGCTTACAAATTGTTTCCCAAGCAATCAAATGACATGTTCTAAGTCCAGTTGTACTAACCTAAATGAAGTTATGACATAATCTCTCTGCTTCGTCACAAATAAAACTAAGAGTTGACATGATTTGCATCACGTAATCAAGAATGCTTGATAGAGATAAATGAACAATATTGACCTTCTGCTTCTGGTTTCTTCTGGTTTATTCTGCTTCTGGTTTCCTCTGGTTTATTCTGCTTCTGGTTTCCTCTGGTTTATTCTGCTTTTGGTTTCCTCTGGTTTATTCTGCTTCTGGTTTCCTCTGGTTTTTCTGCTTCTGGTTTTTCCTCTGGTTTCTTCTGCTTCTGGTTTTTCCTCTGGTTTATTCTGCTTCTAGTTTCCTCTAGTTTATTCTTCTTCTGGTTTCTTCTGGTTTATTCTGCTTTTGGTTTCCTCTGGTTTATCTGCTTCTGGTTTATTCTGCTTCTGGTTTCCTCTGGTTTATTCTGCTTCTGGTTTATTCTACTTTTGGTTTCTTCTGGTTTATTCTGCTTCTGGTTTCTTCTGGTTTATTCTGCTTCTGGTGTTACTGCTTCTGATTTTTCTGATTCTGATTTTGCTGCTTCTGAATATTCTGCTTATGATTTTCCTCCCTTTGATTCTTCTGCCTCTGATTTCCTCCTTCTGCTTCTATCAGTTACAATGACTTCAACTTCTCCACTTGTAATCTGTTCTTTCACCATTTGTAGTGCCCACACAAAATTATCAGCACGCTCAGACTGTAGGTATGCAAATCCCACACAAAATGTCATTTCAGTAGATGTAACACCAATAATCTCAAGTAATGGCATTCGATACCTACATGTCTTATATGTGCTATCAATAACCAATATTATGTGAAAACTATTCGCAAGAATGATAGCGTCTGGATGGGCCCAAAAAATATCCCTCAACTCATCTGAACCATCTACCTTCCTGTATTTGTCGGGTTCCATCAATGTCAAAAGATGTTGCATTTCTGTTCTATTACCTCTAAGTGGTGATCGATATGCTTGACGTGCATTGTAAACTTGTTTTATTGTCGTCAAACTTTCAACATTATGATTCTTTAGTGTCATCATTTGAGTCTTGCAACATCAGTTTTAAAATTTTTGTTTTCAGTTGCATACTCAGAATTTCGATTCTTTAAAATTTGGACTTCTTTGGTTAGATTTTCCTTATCTTCCGTAGGAGTTTTCAGTTTTAAAGACTTTTTATTGTTTGCATTTAACAAGTCTTTTAAAGTCTCAATTAATTCAGATTTAGACAGATCAGAAAATACCTCATTGTCTTCATCTTCTGATTCTGTTCCAGAGCCTGAGCTATATTCAAAACTTGAGTTGGTATGAGCCATCAGAGACAGAATTGTTTCCTCTGATGTGCTTCCAGATTTGCCAGAATGATTGCTTCGATCATTCTTCCTTCTGCCTGTTTTCCTTCTGGAGTTCGTGCCTTTATGAGGTCCAGAAGCAGACTTGATGTGAGCTATCTTTGCTGTTTCTGCCTCTTTTTTATCAGAAGATTCTTCCTCTAATTCTGATACATCCCAGGCAGCCATCAGACCTTTCTTTCTGTATCTGGAACTCTTCTTGTGCTGTTTTCCTTTTTCCAGATTTGGACGTTCTGACTTGATATGTCAAGGTTCATTGCATCTGTAACAGACAATATTCTGCTTGTCAGATTCTTCCTTATCCTTGCTGTTATATTTCTTTCTGAAGTTTCTTTTCTTCCTGTTTTCCCAGATCTTAACCATCTTTTTGGTTAAGTATGCCATATCATCACAGTCACTATCACTATCCTCTAATTCTGATTCTGCCTTTGCAGCTATCTTCTGTTTCGATTTCAGAGCCAAATTCTTCTTCTTCTTAGGTTCATCTTCTTCCAGTTCTATTTCATGAGACCTGAGTGAGCTGATCAGATCTTCCAGCCTCAAGGTACTCAGATCCTTAGCTTCCTGAATTGCAGTAACCTTTGGTCTCCACCTTTTTGGTAGACTTCTCAGAATCTTCCAGACATGATCTTCAGTGTGATAATTACTTGAATGTTAATAATTACTTGAATGTTTAATCATTGACGTGTTGATGATATTGATTATATTGAGATGTTTTGAAATATGATGGAAAGGCATGAATTTTCTGTTATTGCATACTGTTTTCAGTGAAGAGAAAACATTGCATGTTCATACATTGCATAGTCAGGTGGTACCCGCGATGGGCCACAGAGTTGATGCGGTGACCGTGATGGGCCGCGAAGTTAAGTAGTAACCATGGGTTATAGAATAGTTCCGCGTGTATTAGACGGTCTATTCTACTCGGACTACGGAGTGGTTCCGTGTGTATTAGACGTGAAGGTGCAAACACGAGAAGGGGGGTTGAATTGTGTTTGTCAAACTTAATTTCTTTTGCTGTTTTATTAAATATTGATTTGAATTATTCGATAAATAATTAATCAGATTCAGCAGCGGATAATAATAACATAATAACACAGCAATTTATACTGGTTCACCGTTAACTAGGCTACGTCCAGTCCCTTCCTCCAGAAGGCCTTTTACTAATTCAAACTCCTTTGAATTACAACACCACTGACCCTTCAAGTCAGTCTTCCCAAACAGCCTGACAACCCCAGACTTTTGAGGAACAACAACACCTTGACTATACCTGCCAAGTCTTCTCAAACAGCCTGACAACCCCAGACTTTTGAGGAATAACAACACCTTAACTAAACCAGCTAAGTCTTCTCCTACCAATCTGACAACCCTAGATTGAACAAGGAATCTACACCACTATAATAAAGGTTTAGAACTTTGCAACGTTGCTTCTGGAAAGCTGTTTGTTGCACTGTATTTCTCTCTTGAAAACACTTAGAAAATATTGCTCTTGTTCATTTGTGTTTCTCTCTTTTGAACTCTAAGATTTTCTTGAATTGAAGCTTGAGTTCTTGTGTTTTTCAATACTTTATTCTTCAGCATTAAGTCTCTATTTATAGTTGAACTTTAGAACTTTACTGATGCTTTACTTCTGCAGTATATTTAGATTAATCTATTTTGAGAATATTCTGGAGTAATTTGCTCAGATTCTGTTTTGAGCCTTTTTTCTCCAATTCTGTTTTGAACGTTTTTCCCAGATTCTTTAATCCTCATGATCAAATTTGCACCCTTGGATCTTCATGCGATATTCCACAACTGGACCAGCCGAATTGATATGTTGTAATCCTCTGATTTCGGCCTTTGTTGGACTGCACAGTCTATCCCTTTGATTTCGGCCACCACTGGGCCATGGTCTGATTTTCTAATCTGGACCATCACTGGACCAAATAATTATTTTTGAACCATTGATCTGGAAGTTTTTACTCTGATCTGGACAGATTCTGGACTTTGGTCTGGAACAAACTGAAATTAACTTGAACAAAAAATATTTCAGTCTGGACATTTTACCTTTAATTTTGGACCAGGTCTGGATTGATTCTGGAACTCATTTCTTTTGGTCTGAACTTAGTTCCATGTCCTGAATCATGCTATCTTATGGTCTAGGCCAAATCTGGATTGATCCTCTTGTTCTGGACTCATAAACATACCTTCTGGTCAAGTCTGGAACAAGTCTGGACTGTATAATTTTTCACTGCCAGGCCATCTTCTGGTCAGAATAACTTATGGAATAAAATTGATATTCGACTCCTGTTTGTCTGAAACAACTCTCCTTCTGGAAGGCTTTCCAATGGTATGATCAATGTTTCATTATAATTTTTATTCCTTCTGTTCTGGGTCACCAAACATATCCTCTGGTGATGTTTTGACATCCTGGAACATCTTCTGGAAATTCCAGAATTCATTTTCCTTTGATCTCTGCTTTTGTTTCCTTCAGTTTCTGGGGCATTTAACTTAATAATTCAAAGTACAAAATAAGTTTACATTGAGTACATTTGTAAGCATCAAAATCCTAAGTAATTAGAACCAACTTGGTTCCAACAAGACGGTCCATTCTATCCGTGCGAGGATTTAACTTCTGTGTATTTGGCCTGTGAGAGGCTAATACATGTAATTGTAGTGACCATGATGGTTATAGAATAGTTTCGCGTGTATTAGACGGTCCATTCCATTTGTGAAGTCGTGCTGGTCTGTTGAGCGACTACACTGGTGCTGATCTGTGAGAGATTGCACCCTGGTCTTGAGGGCCGTTAAAGTTTGACATATATAAATTGTGCGGGTCTGGGAGAGACTGCACGTGTGCTGGTCTGTGAGCGACTGCACCTTGGTGATTCCAAGAAAATTGTATACATGAGCATATACATATTGCATTGGGGGATTGACCGGTGGGTCACGATTGGATTATGATGATGAGTGGAAATTGAATGTGTGTGAGTACTGTTCAGAATCAGAATTTCTGATTTAATGATTGTGATTTGCTGAGGTGTTGATTGTACTTATCACATATTTCATAATAATTGGCTGCTGTTTTGAAAAGGCATATATGTCATTAAATTTCAAATGAGCATTATTATTTTCCTGATCATTGTCATATATTATGCCATGAATATATGTGTTGTTGTGAGATATATGCTATGTGCTTATTTGTTAATTTCGGTCGGTGACCATTGCTATTATATTGTGGACTTTGGGCTTTGCCCTCAAATGTTACCCGAACCCGTCCTACCGACGGATACACTAACGACGGAAGCGTCGTTAGTTTCCCCTGATCTTTACATACGGAGTCTACGTGGACAACGCAGAGGGACGGACGATTGGCTGAAGACGAGACTTATAGAGGATACGGTGGAGACCGTGCTATTGTAGCTTAGTGCATGATCAGTCTAGACTTTTGTATAGGGTCTTGAGTTTTGGGAAATGTAATTTTATTTTGGGAATTAATGTATTACTTTTTCCGCTGTATTATTCTGCACTCTGACACTGATTGGGTGATAACCTTTGAAATGAACTGATTTTATTTTAATTCCCTTGATATTAATTTTGGAAAACTCATTTTAATTATTCATTTGAAAAAAAAATAAAATGCACCCGCGCTGTGTTTTAAACTCGGGGTGTTACAAGTGATATCTATGATATTTTCTGTTCCTCCTATAATTTTGGTTCTGGTTCTGATTGTGTTGACCAGTTCTTCTTCTACAAGACTCAGATTGCCTTTGTCTTGTTGTAGCAGGAACATAAACCTTCTTCTGCTTGTGCATTGCCAACATCCATTGTCCAGGCACAATTGTTGGTGTCTCCTTCTGGTTGCTCAGAACATCTGCAACATAGACAATTTGATCTTTTGGTACCCAGAACTGATTGGGTCCAGGTTTGTTAGTTGTAACAGCTCTCTGATCTTGTTCAGATTTTACCATTGGACAAGATAATTCAGAGTGACCTTTCTTGGCACAAACACTACATAAAACATCAGAATGAACAACTTTATTTTCAGTAATTGTTTTTGTAAAACCAATACCTCTTTTTCCAGAATTACTGTTTCCATAAATCATAGATGCATTTTTACTTCTTTCCATTCCATTGGAAATAAAGTTTTGAAAAACTTGCTCATGCATATCAAATTTACAAACAGTTTCAGAAGTGGAACAATTATTACTTTTCAGAGTTTGGTTTTCAGATTTGAGTCTTGCAACATCAGTTTTAAAATTTTTGTTTTCAGTTGCATACTCAGAATTTCGATTCTTTAAAACTTGGACTTCTTTGGTTAGATTTTCCTTATCTTCCCTAAGAGTTTTTAGTTTTAAAGACCTTTTATTGTTTGCATTTAACAAGTCTTTTAATGTCTCAATTAATTCAGATTTAGATAGATCAGAAAATACCTCATTGTCTTCATCTTCTGATTCTGTTCCAGAAGGGGTAGCAGGTTACTTGGCAATTAGATTCATAGTGTTGTGATTTCTTCTACAATCTGGGATTGTTAGATTGGCTGAAGACAGGAGCTGCATTCCTCAAAGAAGTCTAAGATTGTTAGACTGTTTGAGAAGACTGACTTGGAGGGTCAGTATAAAGTTTGTAATTCAAGGTTTGAATTAGTGAAATCCTTCAAGGTGAAGGAACTGGACGTAGCCTCGTTAACGGTGAACCGGTATAAAAACTGTGAGTTTTATTTTTACTTTTTATCCGCTGCTAACTCTGTTTTTAATTATACATCAAGTTTTGTTTAAAAGTATAAAAACAGGAAAAATATTGAAGTTAAGTCAAACACAATTCAACCCCCCTTCTCGTGTTTGCACCTTCAAATTGTGAGTTCCAGCTTTCAAGAAGCAAGTACTCGTGTTATTTTCTTTCCATTGTGTCAAATTTAAGTTGTTGAAGTAGAGTCTACAATCTGAGGGAGTCAGAAGGGGTAGCAGGTTACTTGGCAATTAGATTCATAGTGTTGAAATTTCTTCTACAATCTGGGATTGTCAGATTGGTTTTCGTTGCATTATCACTTAATCAATCGCAAACATTTTTTCCTCTAAGAAGTCCACCACCAACATCTACGACTGATCATCACATAATTGTCATAGCATTTGTTAACAATTGCCATTTTGTGCAGGTATTAATAGTTTAATAAATTATTAAATAGTTCAATAGTTTAACAATTGTCAACTTTTTTTAATAGTTTAATAAAATATTAAATTCAACAGGTTTACTTGAAGCGTGATTCTCCTATGCCACCAACAAGTAATTTGTGGGAAAAGAATTGCACTCAAGAAGCACGACAATGGGAGTTTGTTTACAATGATTGCATGCAACATTGGTTTCAAATATTTCCAGAAAGTGTAAATAATGTTATTGTAAACTAATTAATAATGATGACGTATGGAATTTAATATTGTACACAGTAAAATTTAATATTGATGACGTATCAAATTTATAAAATTTCATGTAAATAAAAAATTAATTGATACTATAGCGCACAATTTTTTACATGGGTCGTCTATTTTTCAATGTATAAATATCATCAGAGGCAGAAAAATCATCAGAAATACCATCAGAGTATCCGTACGATGTTTCATTTTTTTACAAATTTAATCTGTTCTCAGAGGGAGGAAAATCAGATAGAGAGAAAATCAGAAGTAGAAGAATCAGAGGGGGGAAAATCAGATGCAAGAAAATCAAAATCAGAGAGAGAGAAAATCAAAAGCAGAAGAATCAGAAAACTCACAAGCTTAAGTATCAGAAGCAGAAAAATCAAAGGCAGAAGAATCAAAATCAGCAAAATCAGAAGCAGAAAAATCAGATAGAGAGAAAATCAGAAGCAGAAGAATCAGAGGGAGGAAAAAAAGATGCAGAAAAATGAGAGGGAGGATAATCAGAGGGAGGAAAATCGGATGCAGAAAAATAAGAATCAGTCGAAGGAAAATCAGAGGCAGGAAAATCATAAGCAGCAAAATCAGAGGGAGTAAAATCAGAAGCAGAAGAATCAGAATCAGCAAAATCAGAATCAGAAAAATTAGAAGCATAAAAATCAAAAGCAGAAAAATCAGAGAAAGAATAATCAGAATCAGAAAAATTAGAGGCAGAATAATCAGAAGCAGAAGATGTTAATGATTTTTTAAACTATTTGCTCCAATGGGGTACTCTACGAAGATGGAATTACTTATTTTTGCTTTAGGATTATGGGTTATTCCCTTTCTCGCATGCACATTAGTTTTCTGAAGTAATTCAGTTCTGTTAGCAAGTTTTTATTAGAAGTTATGTGAAGGTGCAAACACGAGAAGGGGGGGTTGAATTGTGTTTGACTTAACTTGAATACTTTTCCTGTTTTAATACTTTCAAAACAAAACTTGATATATAATTAAAACAGAGTTAGTAGCGATAAAAATAAAAATAAAAACTCACAGATTTTATACTGGTTCACCGTTAACGAGGTTACGTCCAGTCCCTTCGCCTTGAAGGATTTCACTAATTCAACCTTGAATTACAACCTTGCTACTGACCCTCCAAGTCAGTCTTCTCAAATAGTCTAACAATCCTATACTTCTTTGAGGAAAAACAACTCCTGTTCTTCAGCCAATCTGACACCCCAGATTGTAGAAGAATTCACAACACTATGAATCTAATTGCTAAGTACCTTGCTATCCTTTCTGAATCCCTCAGTTTGTAGACTCTACTTCAACAAGTTAGATACAACCCTATCTAATTGCCAAGTAACCTGCTACCTCTACTGACTCCCTTAGATTGTAGACTCTACTTCAACAACTTAGATTTGCCACATTGGAAAGAAAATAACCGAGTACTTGCTTCTTGAAAGCTGAAACTCACAATTGACTTATATGAAAATTTGAGAGTGGTTGCTTTGGAAGTGTATGACTCTTTTGTGATTTTCGATTCTTGAGTAATCTGCCTTGAGCCTCCTTTTATAGATGCAGATTAGGCCTCTTCCAATGCTTAAATTCGAGCTGAATCTTGCTAGATTTTCTGGCAAAATAAATTGACCAATTGGGCTTCATTAAAATAAAAATCATATCTTTTTCCAGCCTTAGATTTCTTTCATAAATTAACTGGCCAATCAAATCTGTTGGTTGTTCCCGCCAATGCTCCTAAATTCCATGATACTCCAATTTATTTTTATAACCAATCTTTTTAACACTTTAATTAAAATAACTTGCAATCTCCATCGTTGACCAGTTCTGGACCATAAGAATTTTGAGCGCTAGTCCACATCTGGTCCAAGCTAAATGATATGCTGTGATCCTCTGAATTCGACCATCCCTGGACCACACTTCCTGACCCTCTGATCTTCTAATTTCGGCCAACCTGGATGCGCGCATGATATGCTGAATTCTTCTGGACTCGGCCATTTCTGGACTTGCACAGTCTGCCCCTCTGATTTCGGCCAACACTGGGCCATGGTCTGATTTTTGGATTTGGACCATCACTGGACTCAAAATTATTTCTGAACCATTGATCTGGATATTTTTACTCTGATCTGGACAGATTCTGGAATTTGGTCTGAAACAAACTGAAATAAACTTGATCAAAAAAATATTTCAGTCTGGACATTTTACCTTTGATTTTGGACCAGGTCTGGGTTGATTCTGGAACTCATTTATTTTGTTCTGGACTTAGTTCCATGCCCTGAATCATGCCATCTTATGGTCTGGGCCAAATCTGGATTGATCCTCTTGTTCTGGACTCATAAACACACCTTCTGGTCAAGTCTGGAACAAGTCTGGGCTGTGTAATTTTTCACTGCCAGGCCATCTTCTGGTCAGAATACCTTCTAGAATAAAATTGATCTTTGATTCATGTTTTGTTGGAACCAAGTTGGTTCTAAGTACGTAGGATTTTGATGCTTACAAATGTACTCAATGTAAACTTATTTTGTACTTTGAATTGTTAAGTTAAATGCCTCAGAAACTGAAGGAAACAGAAGCAGAGATCAAAGGAAAATGAATTCTGGAATTTCCAGAAGATGTTCCAGGATGTCAAAACATCACTAGAGGATATGTTTGGTGGCCTAGAACAGAATGAAGAAAAATCATAATAAAACATGGATCATACCATTGGAAAGCCTGCCAGAAGGAGAGTTGTTCCAGACAAACAGGAGTCAAATATCAATTTTATTCCAGAAGTTATTCTGACCAGAAGATGGCCTGGCAGTGAAAAATTAGACAGTCCAGACTTGTTCCAGACTTGACCAGAAGGTATGTTTATGAGTCCAGAACAAGAGGATCAATCCAGATTTGGCCAAGACCATAAGATAGCATGATTCAGGACATGGAACTAAGTCCAGACCAAAAGAAATGAGTTCCAGAATCAATCCAGACCTGGTCCAAAATTAAAGGTAAAATGTCCAGACTGAAATATTTTTTGTTCAAGTTAATTTCAGTTTGTTCCAGACCAAACTCCAGAATCTGTCCAGATCAGAGTAAAAATTTCCAAATCAATGGTTCAGAAATAATTATTTGGTATAGTGATGGTCCAAATCAGAAAATCAGACCATGGCCCAGTGGTGGCCGAAATCAGAGGGTTAGGAAGTGTGGTCCAGGAATGGCCGAAATCAGAGGATCACAGAATATCAAATAGGCTGGTCCAGATGTGGACTATCGCATTAAGATCCAATGGTGCAGATTTGATCATGAGAATTAAAGAATATGAGAAAAATGCTCAAAACAGAAGCGGAGCAAAATGCTCAAAACAGATCAGTGAGCAAAAGTCTCAAAACAGAATCTGAGCAAAATACTCCATAATATTTTCAAAACAGATTAATCTAAATATACTGCAGAAGTAAAACATAAGTGAAGTTCTAAAGTTCAACTATAAATAGAGACTTAATGCTGAAGAATAATAAATCGAAAATCACAAAAGAGTCATACACTTCCAAAGCAACAAACACCCAAATTTTCATAGAAGTCAATTGTGAGTTTTAGCTTTCAAGAAGCAAGTACTCATGTTATTTTCTTTCTACTGTGGCAAGTCTAAGTTGTTGAAGTAGAGTCTACAATCTGAGGGAGTCAGTAGAGGTAGCAAGGTACTTGGCAATTAGATAGGGTTGTATCCAAGTTGTTGAAGTAGAGTCTACAAACTGAGGGAATCAGAAAGGGTAGCAAGGTACTTAGCAATTAGATTCATAGTGTTGTGATTTCTTCTACAATCTGGGGTTGTCAGATTGGCTGAAGACAAGGTTGTTTTCCTCAAGAAGTCTAGGATTGTTAGACTATTGAGAAGACTGACTTGGAGGGTCAGTAGCAAGGTTGTAATTCAGGATTGAATTAGTGAAATCCTTCAAGGCGAAGGGACTGGACGTAGCCTCGTTAACGGTGAACCAGTATAAAATCTGTGAGTTTTATTTTTATTTTTATCCGCTGCTAACTCTGTTTTTAATTATACATTAAGTTTTGTTTTGAAAGTATAAAAACAGAAAAAGATTCAAGTTAAGTCAAACACAATTCAACCCCCCTTTTCGTGTTTGCACCTTCATGTTTGTCTTGATCAACTCTCCTTCTGGAAGGATTTCCAATGGTATGATCCATGTTTCCTTCTGATTTTTCCTCCTTCTGATATAGGTATGCAAAGATATCTTCTGGTCATGTTTTGACATTCCTAGAGTATCTGGAAATTTCAGAATTCATTTTCCTTTGATCTTCTGCTTCCGATTTCTTCATATTCTGGTTGTATTTAATTTAATAATTCAAGGTACAAAATAAGTTTACATTGAGTGCTTTTGTAAACATCAAAATCCTAAGTCTTAGAACCAACTTGGTTCCAACATTATGAACTCCCCATATGGTTGATTTTCCAAAATTTGTAGTTTTGTTTACTGGATGAAGGATTTAAATGAAAGATCTGAGAGTTCTTAGAACTCTCTATGAAGCAAGTAATTTTTATTGTTTGGCTAAGCATTTTTTAAATTTCAAGCAATAAAGATGAAAATTGTTAGAGTACTAGTTAGCTGTTTGTTCATGCAGCTACACTGTCCTATTCTTGTTACTTGTTAGGCATACAACACCATTTCTTCTTGGTCTGTGCCTGCGCCTTTACTAAAAAGTTGGGTATTATTCGTATTCTAGATATGCATGACAAAAAGAGGTACATGTGGTAAAAAGCTGGGTATTCTTTGTATTCCAGATATGCATGACAAAAAGAGGCACATTTGGTTATGGAAGGATAAAAAGACTGAGTTTTAGTCTCAACATACAAAATAGTTGAGTTTCGTAGGTTGGTCGAGGTAGAAATGGACTTGAGGGATATAGGCTGATGAAGTCTATATTTAATTAATATCCAATTGGCTAGCATAAGTCCAAAATTTATCACAAAGGAGTTGATTAGTGGCAGTTGCAAAAACTTGAAATTTGTCTCAAAAGAGTCTTAGGTTTTACTAATTTTGTTGTTTGGTAACTATTTTGTTGGATAGTGCATCATTTTATGGGATAAGTAGACTAATATGCCTTCTCATTGCGAGCATTTTGCATTAGGACCTTACATGTGTGTAGCCTAGAGGGCCACTTTCTACGGCATATGGAAGAAGTGGGGGCAAGGGACCTTGAGGCATTTGTATAATACTGCTCTCTGGTTTCCCGTGTGTCTGTTCTTGTCTTTGTCTAAAATAATAACTCCCTAGGTTGGAAATATTGTTGAAACTTCAAACATGAACAACTTTTCTGGAATTAGGATTTGATTATCTTACCATGTTGAATCTTTATATCTTTTCATTTCACTATTTGAAATTATTAGTGAAACCGTATATTGTGACTTTGATTTCCATGCTTGACTCAAATGTGAAATTAGTGTTCTATGAATCCATTAAAGCATATGATTTCCACTTTCAACCTTTTTTGTGTGTTTAACTATCTTTCAGCCTGTTTTTCACATGGGTTTCATTGTGAAATTTGTTATGATATTATCAGCATATGGTGCAATATAATATGTCATAATCTTTCTTGTTCAAACTTCAAACTTTGTTATGTTATGACACGAACTCTGAAGTTGTAGCATCATGCATTTTTAAGTAAAAAAGGAAATTAATGATAATGATGATCTGTTTCAGAAGTGATTGGCCATCCACTAATTCAAATTTATTGAAGACTTGAAGATATGCTCGTTGGACTTTAACATATATTCCCTGAATAGTAACTCTGAACCTCTGATTTTAATGCTTTGAGCAGGTCTCTCCCCAATGCGACTCTTAATGGAGGAGGAGATCATCGTTGATCCACTGTGCTGGCATCTCATTTATACTTAAAACCATTATCAGTCTCATGGTTACCCATTAATTGAAAAGTTTCTATTCAGAACAATTTTTTAAGAAAGAAAATAGCAATGTAGTGTTAACAATCCTTCCTTGTATTGTATCTGCACTGTCCAGGAGTGTCTATAAACTTTTGAAGGATCTTACTCACGCAGTCGGAAATCGCAAAGGGTTAGCAAGCGCTAATCCTAAAAAAGAATAAGTTCTGGAATCCACCAGAGAAGAGAAAAACTTTCAAAATTAATTATTTTATTAAAAGATACATTTTGTTACAACATAGAAAGTCTTTAAATAGATAATAATAGGAGGTTTGTGACGGAAGTACGCAGTTTCCATGGCCTGGCTACTTTCTATAGGAGGTTTGTGCGCGACTTCAGCACCATTGCTGCGCCTATCACCGAGTGTCTGAAGAAAGGAAAATTCCAGTGGGGACCTGAACAAGAGCAGAGCTTTGCGATGATCAAGGAGAAGCTTTGCACGCACCAATTCTCGCTTTACCTGACTTCGACAAGATATTCCAGGTGGAGTGTGATGCCAGTGGAGTAGGGGTAGGTGCTGTACTTTCACAAGAGAAGCGACCAGTGGCTTTCTTTAGTGAAAAACTGAGCGACGCCAGGCAGAAATGGAGCACTTATGACCAGGAGTTTTATGCAGTCTTTCGAGCTTTGAGGCAATGGGAGCATTATTTGATTCAGAGGGAGTTTATCTTGTTCACTGACCACTTTGCCCGGAAGTTCTTTAGAAGTGGAGGAGACTGATGTAGGAGGGTTCAAGGCCAGAATCGAGGAAGAAACGGCTTTGCGGACAAAAGCAGCCGAAATTACGGGAAAACTAAAACGACTGTTTTGAGGCCCAAGACGAGCTCAAAACGGTTCTGGAGCCCATACATCATGGCAAAGCCATGGGTTGTGCTCGTGGCACGATTCCCTTTTCGGAAAGGTATAATAATAGACAATCTGACACCGGATGATCGTTTTCCGCATTTTCGGCTGCTTCTGTCCGCAAAGTCGTTTCTTCCTCGATTCTGGCCTTGAACCCTCCTACATCAGTCTCCTCCACTTCTAAAGAACTCGACCCCGAGTTCATACCAGAATAAAGGTCAGCGTCTTCATGGAACTCATAAATATCAGCCACATTAACTTCAGCAACTCAAAACCCACAATCTCCTGAGCTAAGGTAATCAACAAGGAAACTGTAATCAACGCATCTGCTACCTTGTTCTGGGCGCCTGATTTGGGCTGAATGATAAATGGGAATTTATGCAGAAAACTCACCTAGAGAGCATGCATCTTCTGACTATGGAGGAACTTCTGGGCAAAGTGGTCAGTGAACAAGATAAGCTCCCTCTGAATCAAATAATGCTCCCATTGCCTCAAAGCTCGAAAGACTACATAAAACTCCTGGTCATAAGTGCTCCACTTCTGCCTGGCGTCGCTCAGTTTTTCACTAAAGAAAGCCACTGGTCGCTTCTCTTGTGAAAGTACAGCACCTACCCCTACTCCACTGGCATCACACTCCACCTGGAATATCTTGTCGAAGTCAGGTAAAGTGAGAACTGGTGCCGTGCAAAGCTTCTCCTTGATCATCGCAAAGCTCTGCTCTTGTTCAAGTCCCCACTGGAATTTTCCTTTCTTCAGACACTCGGTGATAGGCGCAGTAATGGCGCTAAAGTCGCGCACAAACCTCCTATAGAAAGTAGCCAGGCCATGGAAACTGCTTACTTCCTGAAGGTGCAAACACGAGAAGGGGGGTTGAATTGTGTTTGTCAAACTTAATTTCTTTTTCTGTTTTATTAAATATTGATTTGAATTATTCGATAAATAATTAATCAGATTCAGTAGCGGATAATAATAACATAATAACACATCAATTTATACTGGTCCACCGTTAACTAGGCTATGTCCAGTCCCTTCCTCCAGAAGGCCTTTTACTAATTCAAACTCCTTTGAATTACAACACCACTGACCCTTCAAGTCAGTCTTCCCAAACAGCCTGACAACCCCAGACTTTTGAGGAATAACAACACCTTAACTAAACCAGCTAAGTCTTCTCCTACCAATCTGACAAACCCAGATTGAAGAAGGAATCTACACCACTTATAATAAAGGTTTAGAACTTTGCAACGTTGCTTCTGGAAAGCTGTTTGTTGCATTGTATTTCTCTCTCAAAAACACTTAGAAAATATTGCTCTTGTTCATTTGTGTTTCTCTCTTTTGAACTCTCAGATATCTTTGAATTGAAACTTGAGTTCTTGTGTTTTTCAATTCATTATTCTTCAGCATTAAGTCTCTATTTATAGTTGAACTTTAGAACTTCACTGATGCTTTACTTCTGCAGTATATTTAGATTAATCAGTTTTGAGAATATTCTGGAGTAATTTGCTCAAATTCTTTTTTGAGCCTTTTGCTCAGATTATGTTTTGAGCCTTTTTCTCCAATTCTGTTTTGAACGTTTTTCTCAGATTCTTTAATCCTCATGATCAAATCTGCACCCTTGAATCTTCATGCGATATTCGACAACTGGACCAGCCGAATTGATATGATGTAATCCTCTGATTTCGGCCTTTGCTGGACTGCACAGTCTGTCCCTATGATTTCGGCCACCACTGGGCCATGGTCTGATTTTCTGATCTGGACCATCACTGGACCAAATAATTATTTCTGAACCATTGATCTGGAAGTTTTTACTCTGATCTGGACAGATTCTGGACTTTGGTCTGGAACAAACTGAAATTAACTTGAACAAAAAATATTTCAGTCTGGACATTTTACCTTTAATTTTGGACCAGGTCTGGATTGATTCTGGAACTCATTTCTTTTGGTCTGGACTTAGTTCCATGTCCTGAATCATGCTATCTTATGGTCTTGGCCAAATCTGGATTGATCCTCTTGTTCTGGACTCATAAACATACCTTCTGGTCAAGTTTGGAACAAGTCTGGACTGTGTAATTTTTCACTGCCAGGCCATCTTCTGGTCAGAATAACTTCTGGAATAAAATTGATATTTGACTCTTGTTTGTCTGGAACAACTCTCCTTCTGGAAGGCTTTCCAATGGTATGATCCATGTTTCATTATGATTTTTCTTCCTTCTGTTCTGGGCCACCAAACATATCCTCTGGTGATATTTTGACATCCTAGAACATCTTCTAGAAATTCCAGAATTCATTTTCCTTTGATCTCTGCTTCTGTTTCCTTCAATTTCTGGGGCATTTAACTTAATAATTCAAAGTACAAAATAAGTTTACATTGAGTACATTTGTAAGCATCAAAATCCTAAGTACTTAGAACCAACTTGGTTCCAACACTTCCGTCACAGACTTAGGTGCAGGCCAGTTTCTGATAGCACTCACCTTCTCTTCGTCCACCTGAATCCCATCTTCACCGACAACAAAACCCAGAAACAACAGCTTGTTGGTACAGAAGGTGCATTTCTTCAAGTTGATGTATAACTGGTGCTCTTGCAAGACCTGTGCACTTGCTTCAAATGCCCTAGATGATCCTCGTTGGTTTTGCTATAAATCAGAATATCATCAAAGTAAACCACCACAAAAGAGCCAGTAAAAGGACGAAGAACCTGATTCATTAGCCTCATGAAAGTACTGGGGGCGTTGGATAACCCGAAAGGCATGACCAACCACCCGTAAAGGCCATCCTTGCTCTTGAAAGCCGTCTTCCATTCATTTCCAGGTCTAATTCGGATCTGATGATAACCACTCTGTAGATCTATCTTTGAAAACAACTTAGACCCTGGTAACTCATCAAGCATGTACTCCAGACGAGGGATGGGAAACCTGTATTTGATCGTTATCTTGTTGATGGCTCTGTTGTCAATGCACATCCGCCACTGATTGTTCCTCTTAGGGACCAAAAGCACTGGAACTGCACATGGGCTCATACTCTCTCTAATGAACCCTTTCTTCAGTAAATCCTCAATTTGTTCCCGCAATATCTCGTTCTCCTTGGGACTCATGCGGTAATGAGGTAGGTTCAGCAAGATGGAACCTGGAATTAAATCAATCTGATGCTGAATATCTCGCATAGGAGGCAAGTCGTTGGGTAGCTCATCCGGGATCAACTCCCCAAAATCCGTCAAGATTTCTGCACCTTTTTCGGTGGTTCAGGCTCCTCTTTCATAGCGCTCAGCAAACCCTTGACCACCACTGGGCAAAACCACTCAGTTTCCCTGAAGGCTTCAGTCAAATCATGCTCATCCTGCGTCATAACAAGAAAACTGAATTTCTCCTTTCCTGTTCGTCTATTAAAACCAGAAACCGGGGCCATAGCTATCTTGTGCCTTTCTCAGGAGAACATCATCACATTATCTCTGCCTCTATACGTGATATCATTGTCGTACTGCCAAGGTCGCCCAAGTAGGACATGACACACATCCATATTTGGAACATCACACACTACCTCTTCCTTGTAATGCCTTCCGATGGAAATAGGCACCTTGCAAGTCTTCGTCACCTTGACCTGCGAAGCCTTACTCATCCAGCCCAAAGCATAAGGCTTGGCATGCGGTTTTGTCGGCAACTCTAGGTAGTGCACCAGCTTCTGGGAGACCAAGTTCTCTGTACTCCCGTTATCCACGATCAAATGACACACCTTATTTTTAATAGAACAGTGTGTTCTAAAAAGATCATTCCTTTGCCCCTCTTTCTTTGAAGACAACAAGACTCTTTGCAGCACAAAATTCACTGCTTCTTCATCAGCGAACTCAACACCGTCATACTCGTTGTTTTCTTCCTCTTCCTCAGATTCCTCATTCAAAACTGCAGTCGTTCTCCTGGAAGGACAAACATTCAATTTGTGACCCTGCCCACCGCAACGGAAACACTTATCTCCCGTCGGTTTCGCGTATGGGTTGGCTGACTTCTGGTTCGCCCTCTTGTTGTTGGACGTAGCACTACTGGTTCCACCAGTTTCCTTTGCTGAGGAGTTAGAATCCTTAGCAGCAACACCCTTATCCTTATCACCAGCAA
The DNA here is from genome assembly GCA_037974295.1 of Cicer cuneatum. Classification (NCBI taxonomy): domain Eukaryota; kingdom Viridiplantae; phylum Streptophyta; class Magnoliopsida; order Fabales; family Fabaceae; genus Cicer; species Cicer cuneatum. The sequence goes on from JBBPBO010001985.1 coordinate 781,958, forward strand.
CTTCAGAATTACCCTGCGGAGTGAATCTGCGAAAAGATGAGAAATTTCTGGGGGATTTCTCCATCAGTTCCGCTTTCAAGGCTAGCGTAGAGGCCTCCGTCACGGTCCAGACAGTCTGCAGACCCATCTTCTCCTGTATCGACCCCTTCAAGCCATTAATATAGCGAGTCACCTTCTGACCCTCAGTTTCTCCTAGTTCGTTGCGTTTTGAGAAACGCAGGATCTCTGCTGTATACTCGGTCACGCTCCTTCTACCCTGAACGCAATCGATATACATCTTGTACAGAATCTGCTCATAATCTTCAGGCAAGAAACGCTCCAGCATCAACTGTTTCATTCGCCTCCATGTTCTGATTGGAGCTTTCCTCTGGTGCTGCCTCTGAACAACAAGTTTATCCCACCACACAGCAGCGGTACTCGTCAATCGAATTGCCACCATCTTCACCTGTTTGTTTTCTGGCACACCCATCACGTCGAAGAACCGATCAACGTCAATCTGCCAATCCATAAACTCTTCAACCCCCATAGTTCCATAGAACAACGGGATGTCAGCCTTGACTCTGTAGTCGTTGCGATCCTGTTGATTATCGAAACCCTGGTTCTCCTCCTGGACCTATTCTTCGGAACTAGAGTCCGATTCAACACGAGCCTGCAAGCCTCCATGTGGACGCCTGGGCGGTTCGTCTCTCCTGCCTCTGTCCCTCATATTATTGATGGCGTTCACTTGAACCGTTGAAGCCGCCACCTGAGTCGTCATCTGCGTAGTCAAAGCAGTAAGGGCCGCGGTAAAAGCCGCAATGATACCCTCGATGTCTGCTCTTGTGACTGGTTGATCTCTCATGGCTGTTCAAGCTACGAAAAGAAACAGGAGAAAGCCTGCTCTGATGCCACCTGACGCAGTCAGAAATCGCCAAGGGTTAGCAAGCGCTAATCCTAAAAAAGAATAAGTTCTGGAATCCACAAGAGAAGAGAAAAACTCTCAAAATTAATTATTTTATTAAAAGATACCTTTTGTTACAGCATAGAAAGTCTTTAAATAGATAATAGAAACCCTAGTACGAAAATTAGGTAAAACAGAAAAGCCCTAAATTAAAGGAAAAACTAAAGCGGCTGTAAAGCAGAAAAGCCTGAAATTACGGGAAAACTAAAACGACTGTTTTGAGGCCCAAGACGAGCTCAAAACGGTTTCTGGAGCCCATACATCATGGCAAAGCCATGTGTTGTGCTCGTGGCGCGATTCCCTTTTCGGAAAGGTATAATAATAGACAATCTGACATCGGACGATCGTTTTCCGCATTTTCGGCTGCTTTTGTCTGCAAAGCCGTTTCTTCCTCGATTCTGACCTTGAACCCTCCTACATCACTTACAGAATTGACTCCAAATAACATGTGGTTCATCGTTGTTCCATTTCATAAGTTGTGGAATATCCTTAAATTGCTGTTGACTCTTTTGTCCCTTAAATTATTTCATCTAATTCCTTAAAAAATATGGATTATGGATAATATCATTTTTAGTTGTTTAATAAGAGAAAATAGAAGGAAAAATTCAAAAACTTCTTCCTTTCTTTGATTAGAACTAAAAACAAACATCTATGAAATGACATAAATATCTTAAATACAAATAAGATTATTATCGATTCAAAAAAAAACTAGTATCTGTCGTATGTATTGTAAAGACCAAAACAAAGCAATAAAATATCAGTAATAAAAAGTTGTATTGCAAAGACTAAAATTAAAAAAAGAAATTGCATGAACTAAAACTTAAAAGCAAATATTTGCATAAACTAAAGATATATTCAATTAAGCCTAGATAAAATAAGTCATTTGACTCAAATACTTGTGCACAATGTTTGGTACATTTTAAGTTAAACGTTTATTCAATTAAGTCTAGATAAAATAAGTCATTTGACTTAAACGTTTATTCAATTAAGCCTAGATAAAATAAGTCATTTGACTCAAATACTTCTGCACAATGTTTGGTACATTTTAAGTTAAACGTTTATCATAAAGTGGTTCGCTCGTCAATTTTAAATTTGTACTTGTACAATTTTTCGTTTTAGCATTGCATTACAATGTTTATTACTTATTTTTGTTTCTGTTTAAGTTTTGGTGTGAAAAGGTCATGACGTTTATTGACACCGAACTATAAATAGAAAATCAAGACACCTAGGTTTTTGAACATCACTCTGATTGGAATTTAAAAATAAATAGATTTTTAATGAACCTAAAGTTATAAATTATAAAACTCTAAAATTGATTGTCACTTCATCTTCTTAATAATGTCAATCATGTCATATAATTTACACTATAGAAAATGATAACACCTAACATATTATCCATTCTTTCGTCATACTCAATAAAATATAATAATTAAACACAATAAAATCACAATTCAAACCAAACTCATAAAAAAGATACTATTTATTTGTAATAAAATGAAATAAATAATTTTTCTTTCATGCTTGAATATTAATTTTATTTTCTAAATTCGTATATACATTTACATCAATCTATTCATTACGTTTCAGTAAACCATAATTTAACCGTTGATTAAACTCTTCTACTGAATAAATAACCCATACTAGTATTAAATTTATTTTATGCACTTTTCTATTCATATCATTTATACTATATTTTTTCTCAACGATATCCGTTAAAGTTGCATAATTTTCAATATGTCGGTGGAATTGCTTATGCAAATCAAGTATTTAACAAAATTTGATTTAATAGGCTTGTGCATCAAGTTGGAAGCAATATCGCACCGATGAGACAATTTCTTAGGCAAGAGTATATACAGGGCGTCTACAACATTGGGGGTGTTAAATAGGCCATATTAAGCTTTTTATAGGAAGATAAAATCATCTTTTTGCACCAGCCTATTAAGCTTTTATTACTACGAATCCGGATCCGGGTCGGGGGCTTTGTGGCCCGTCAGTGAAGAAAACCCTACAAACTTTGGCGGAGATTTTCTCATTTCCGACCACCGTCGCCGGTCAATTTTCCGACCTCCTTCTTCACCGTCGAAGTTCGCAGCGTGTTGCTTTACGCAAATCGTAAACTTAATCTGCTTCTCTGTTCTCAATTTTTAAGCTCTCTTGCACCTTTGAAGGTATACTCGCGACTGCTGTTCTCAATTTTTCAGCTCTCATTTTAGTTTTTCATATGCATGTTGATTCTATCTCGGTTTAAGTCTTCATTACTGGAGAATAGCTTTTTTATATTTTTTTTTCTTTCTATGAGCAATAGCAATAGGGAAAGGTTTCAAGGTCCTAAACATTTCATTGATTTGATAAATGAATTTTTTTATGAATTCTGTGTTTCAACTTTCAATTTTATTGTTTGTTGTATTTTGCAAAAAAATCATTTCTATAATTGTGTTATGTTGTTTACTGATTTGGTTTTGTTGTAGGAGAGGCTTCATTTGTTGTAGGAGATGAAGATGTATGTCACTACTATTCTTCTCAAACTTGTTGCTCAAATATTTCAAATGAATCTCTCTCTCTAATGAAATGTTATTTATGTTACTGATCTTTTCATAGCTTGGACGCCAATGTTAATGCACTGACAAATTTTGAGGTCCTTGATTTCTTAAGAGTTAAAGGAGCTTCAAAAGATCCAACAAGGGTTATTGCCAAAGTAGCTCCATCCGAATACAAGGTTTGTTATTCTGTGGAGATAATAGAATCATAGATAACCCTTTTTTTGTGATGTTAATTTTTGCCAATAGATAGTAATGCTTTTATGTTTTATTGGTGGATCACTGTGCTGCATCTCTTACAGGTTTATGATTATTTGGTTAATACCGCAGCCGGTTGTCAAACAAGGGAGAATGTAAATGAGTTTTTAACAGCTATTAAACAGTATGAGGTGTCCAAGGCTGAGGTTCTGAACATACTAAACATCAGACCAGCTGCTGAAGTTGAATTATTTCCAGTAAGTATCAAAACAATGTTATTGTCATTTACTTTACATATGAGTAATCTGTTAGATGCTATATTAGCTCAGCATTTTCTTTATCTGCAATATGTTTTCTCTGTGATTTGTGTTTAGCTTTGAAGTGTCGGGTTTGAAGCTTTGTTGTTAACTAGTTAGTATTAACCTATAAACTACATACGTTATTTATAATTTTGATAATGAATAAGTATTATTGGGTACTATAACGTAATTTATTTATTTTTAATTAAACATCAAAACCAATGAAATTCTTTTCCAAGTGAAGTCATTAGATAACAAAATGCTCACCAAATGTTTGGCTACTACCATAACTCAAACCTATGGCTATTCTAATTCCTATTTCTATATTAACCAAAAACATTGTGTAGCACTGAACTGAATTTATCATAATATATTTTAGTAAAAGTAAATTACTAATGTTTGTATTCTCCAAATTTTGCTTACCACAAACAACGCTCATTTGTTTGCAGCAAATCAGAGCAACTGAAAATTTCCATAGCAGAACTGCCCTTCCTTTGAATCAACTTCGTAGAAAATGCTTGTAATTATTGTCTACTTCATTGTTTAAACAGTTAAAAACCTAATGCTACTTTTAGAAAAATTCAATGTTTCATGTTCTGCTTCTTATTGTTTTAAGAGTTCCTTTACCAAAGGTCTGAGACTCGACAATCTAAAGAGTGCAAATATCAGGCACAACACGTACACGTAGACATTGAATGTAACTATATATGTTGTGTCATATAAGTATCGGGTAGAGACACATGTCAAACACACTTCAATTTGAAGTATGGAATCTACATAGACAACAATAGCCGCCAAAGCCTTTAACTATTACGTGTGGGGTCATGTCAGGCTCATGATCAAATAGAGCCAAAGGGCTAGAATAATCAAAGCATATTTAAACATGATTTCTTTTCTCTTTTTATTAAAAGAAGTTCATATTGACTTCTATATTTGATTTTAGGATAGTGACTTGCAGTCCTTGCTTTAATACATATTGACCAAGCATGAGTTGTTAAGCTAAGAAACTAGTGTGCTATGCTGTATTTGATTATAATGATCTGCTATGAATCTTCTTATACAATTTTCTAGACACCGATTTCTTCCATTTTAGTTCTAGGTAAACACTTGATCTATCAGACTAACAATATGCTTTTGAAATTCATGTTTGTACCCTTCCATACTTGTGATTAGTATGTTAACTTTTAGTTATTATACAGATCATAGAAAATTGTGTCGATCGTTTTCCAGATGAAGAGATATCTGAAATAGTAGAGCTGGTGGAAAAAATATTGCTAGCCCCGCCTACTGAAGCGACGCCAGAAGAAATTACTAAGGGTGATGAAGAAGGTAATGAGATTAGTCAAGACCAAGCTGAAGGTGGAGAACAAATGGACACAAGTTGAGATCTAATTGTAACCTCATTATTATTTTAGTATCACTAAAGGATCTCGAAAAGGTTGTTAGGTAATAATTTTGAGTAGGTGAAAATGATTTTTAAATATTAACCTCGAGTAAGTCCTGTGGTTGTGTTACTTCTACAAGAAACTTTGGGGATGCATGTTATGGTTTTGCTTTTATTGTCTAAAGAATGTTCCTTACAATTTCTTTATTCTTTTGGTGATTGCTTTTTTTTTTCTTCATAATTATATTTCACACTTATGGTCTTGTAGTGGTGATGTGTGTTCCAATTTGTCTTTATTGCAATGATGAAGAATCTGATAGCACACAGGGAAATTAAGATGGAGTTAAAGAATTTTATATTGTTATTACTCATACAACTAAAATAATGAGGAGATATCACAATTGAGCTCTTTTCTAAATGAACTCCTAGTCCCCTTAAGTTTCTCAGTCCACTTGCTCTTCACCTAAAATTACTATTAGCCATTCATCTTAAATCTAAAATACTTTTGTAACCTTTAGCATTGATGTGCACTAATCAAAACTATTTAATGTCTTCATGACTATACAATGAAAAGAGTGATTTTGAGAAACAAACAATAGCTTACTCCAAAATATTTTCTCCCCAATCTGAATATTATTAGGTCAAAATTCCAAAATCCTTTATCCAACATTCGCATTCTAAAATCTCACAGGATTTCCTCTATCTGTACCAGAGAATCAAAACCTTCTTCTCTCATTTTTGCATGTAATTTTCTCATAATTTCATAAATCTGGTCAGATTCATCGAGAAATCTATCACCTGCTACGAAACAGCGAACCTCATTCTTCAACTCCACCATACTTTGACCAACAATCTTCTTCAACCTATTCTCCTTTACCAGTCTCCTAAGTGTTGTAGCATTATGCCAATTTTCGTCGACGCAATAAATATTTGATAGCAGTATATAATACCCTGCATGATTAGGGTCTAATGCAAAAAGATTCTTAGCTGCAACTTCACCCATCTTTATATTATGATGTATGCGACATGCGCCGAGTAAGGCTCCCCATATATCAGGTCCAACTTGCATTGGCATGCTGTTAATTAGGTCCAAAGCCATATGCAACTCTCCCATTCGACCGAGAAGATCAACCATTATCGCGTAATGCTCTGAGTTTGGTATCAATTGGTACTTGTTAACCATGATATCAAACATCTTTATCCCTTCTTTAATCAGACCTGAATGACTGCAAGCTGATAGAATTGAAATGAAAGTTACATTATTAGGCTTAGTATGTGAATGATTTTCCATCTGATAAAATAATTTCAAAGCCTCTTCTCCAAGACCATGAAATCCATAAGCTGCAATCATTGAGCTCCAAGTAACAACATCTTTATATGTCACTCCTTGGAAAACCTTGTTAGCATCTTTTATGCTACTACATTTTGCATACAACTCTATAAGTGATGCTCCGATAAATTGGTTATTTTTGAACCCGTTTTTAATTACAAAAGCATGAAGACATACCGCTTGTTGAAGAATCCCCAGTTGTGAAATAGCAGTAAGAATCTTAACTAGAGCAATGGCATCAGGTCGAGTTCCGCTAGCTAACATTCCGCAAAAAACCTCCATTGACTTGTGTGCCATTCCGACGTCAGCGTAGCCGCTAAATAAAACAGCCCAAGCTATTACGTCCTTCTCAGGCATTCTATTGAAAAGATCAATTGCGTTTTCAGGTGAAAAACACTTCATGTACATATCCATCAAAGTTGTAGAGATAGTGGTTTCCATCTCAAAACCATAATTCACGGCCAATTCATGAATCTTCATACCTTGTTCCAAATCGGATGTGCAAGCACACACCCGCAATGCGCTAACCACCGTGACCCAGTTGGGTTTAATTCTCTTATCTAACATTTCATTGAAAAGATTTAATGCATTAGTTTCAGCTCCGTTATCAGCATAACATGCAACCATTGAGCTCCAAGATATAATATCCTTATTAGGCATTTCCCTGAACAAGTTTTCTGCACTCTTGATAGAACCAGCTTTTCCATATAAATTAAGCAGTGAATTCGCCAAACATAACTTAGCATCTAAACCCCTTCTTTTTACAAAACCTTGAACACTTCTACCAAGCTTAAAATCGGATAACTGAGCACAAGCAGAAGCAACACTAACAAGCGTCACTGGATCAGGACTCATTTTCTCCGAGACAATCATTTGGGAGAAAAACGTGAGTGCAAGTTCCGGACTGCCACACTGCTCATAACCACTAACAATTGAAGTCCATAAAACAACATCTGGTTTTTGATACTCTGAAAAAACTTTCACATCATCGTTCATTTGACCACATTTTGAATACAAATCAATCAAGGCAGACCCAACAAACATATCATCATCTATCCTCTCTTTCTTGAGAAACCCATGAATCATCTTACCCAGTAAAGGCTTCCGCAAACCCGCGCACGATTTCAACGCAATAGACACCGAGTAATTGTCAGGTCTTTCCTCAATTGAGAAAGCACTAACATGATACATTTGACGGAATAGAGATAACGTCTCTAACCATTCTCCCTTGGAACAATAGCTCCTAAGCAAAGCATTCCATAGATAAACAGATCTGTGAGGCGTTTCGTCAAACAGTTTATGTGCATGGTGAATTGATACATATATGGCATAAAGAATATTGAGCTTTGTAACAATGAAACTATCATGGGCAAGACCAACTTTCAAACACTGTGAATGCAACTGTGAAATGGATACTTTACTAGAACAAGTTTCCAATAATTTCACAAAAAGATTCCTCCTTTTCATGTATTAAGAGTAATGAAAGTTAAAAAAATTTCATCTAACTTGTGTTGGTTCAAATGAAACACACCATGGAAATTCTTAAATGGAATAACAGGGATCAACGAAAATGTGAGTGAAAGCTTTCCGTTTAATACTTTTTGCTACTGTGCTAAAAAGTAGTTTGAGTGAAGTTTATACTCTTTTGCCCTAGGATTTCATATGGCCACTGCAGAGTGAAGTTTATAAAGACAATTCTAAAAATTTGTAGAGAGTTTTGATAGAGTAGAATCCTTCAAAGTGAAGCCTTGTTGTTAGCTAGTTAGTATTAACCTATAAAAAGATTTCAATTTATTTTGATCAAAGTATTAAAAAGATTTGCTACAAAAATAAAGTGAAGTATTGTGGAATTCAGGAGCTGTGGCGGGAAGCAATTAAAAGATCTGATTGGCCAATTAGTTTTTGAAAGAAACCTGAGGCTTAAAAAGATATGTTTTTTATTTAAATGAAGCCCAATTGGTCAGGTTATTATTGCCAGAGAATCCAGTAAGATTCAGCTCGAATTTAAGCATTGGAAGAGGGCCTAATCTGCATCTATAAAAGGAGGCTCAAGGCAGAATACTCATCATCGAAAATCACAAAAGAGTCATACACTTCCAAAGCAAACACACAAATTTTCAGAGAAGTCAATTGCGAGTTCCAGCTTACAAGTAGCAAGTACTCGTGTTATTTTCTTTCCACTGTGTCAAATCTAAGTTGTTGAAGTAGAGTCTACAATCTGAGGGAGTCAGAAGGGGTAGTAGGTTACTTGGCAATTAGATTCATAGTGTTGTAGTTTCTTCTACAATCTGGGGTTGTCAGATTGGGTGAAGACAGGTGTTGTATTCCTCAAGAGTCTAGGATTGTCAGACTGTTTGAGAAGACAGACTTGGAGGGTCAGTAGCAAGGTTGTAATTCAAGGTTTGAATTAGTGAAATCCTTCAAGGTGAAGGGACTGGACGTAGCCTAGTTAACGGTGAACCAGTATAAAAATTCTGAGTTTTATTTTTACTTTATATCCGCTGCTAACTCTGTTTTTTAATCATATATCAAGTTTTGTTTTAAAAGTGTAAAAACAGGAAAAGTATTCAAGTTAAGTCAAACACAATTCAACCCCCCTTCTCGTGTTTGCACCTTCAGAACAAAGACAAAATTAATTCTTGGGCATTCATTCGTCAACAGTGTATAATAGAGCTTCAAGAGTTCATGTCTCATTACAGTACAATATATGGTGGAGTTAATTTTGTTCAAAATCTTATAGATAATGTATATGTTGAACAAGTTGCAACTGCGGATAATTGGATGACACTTCCAGAAATTGGTTATGTGATTGCTTCGAAATTTAACTTGGTTTTCGTTGCATTATCACTTAACCAATCGCAAACATTTTTTCCTCTAAGAAGTCCACCACCAACATCTACGACTGATCATCGTATAATTGTCATAGCATTTGTTAACAATTGCCATTTTGTGCAGGTATTAATAGTTTAATAAATTATTAAATAGTTCAATAGTTTAACAATTGTCAACTTTTTTTAATAGTTTAATAAATTATTAAATTCAACAGGTTGTTGGAACCAAGTTGGTTCTAAGTACTTAGGATTTTGATGTTTACAAAAGCACTCAATATAATCTTATTTTGTACCTTGAATTATTAAATTAAATACAATCAGAATATGAAGAAATCAGAAGCAGAAGATCAAAGGAAAATGAATTCTGGAATTACCAGAAGATACTCCAGGATGTCAAAAACATCACCAGAAGATATCTTTGCTGGCCCATATCAGAAGGAAACATGGATCATACCAGTGGAAAGCCTGCCAGAGGGAGAGTTGATCCAGACCAAAAGGAATCAAATATAAAATTTATTCTAGAGGTTATTCTGACCAGAAGATGGCCTGGCAGTGAAATATTAAACTGCCCAGACTTGTTCCAGACTCAACCAGAAGCTAAGTTTATGAGTCCAGAACAAGAGAATCAATCCAGATTTGACCCAGACAATAAGAGAGCATGATTCAGGGCATGAAACTAAGTCAAGACAAGAAGAAATGATTTCCAGAATGATCCAGACCTGATCTAAAATCAAAGGTAAAATGCCCAGCCTGAAATATTTATTGTCCAGATTTAAGTTCAATTTAATCCAGATCAAAGTCCAGAATTAGTCCAGATCAGAGGGAAGATTTCCAGATCAGTGGTTCAGAATTAATTATTTGGTCCAGAGATTGTCCAGATCAGAAAATCAGACCATGGCCCAGTGTTGGCCGAAATCAGAGGGACAGAATGTATAGTCCAGCAAAGGCCGAATTCAGAGGATTATAGCATATCAGGTGCGCATCCAAGATGACCGAAATCAGAAGATCAGAGGGTCAGGAAGTGTGGTCCAGGGAAGGCCGAAATCAGAGGATCACAGCATAACAATCAGTATGGTCCAGATGTGAACTAGCGCATGAAGATCCAATGGTCCATATTTAATCAGGAAAATTATACGGTGGAGAATTTAATTTATTTTAATCAAAGGATTGAAAAGATTTGTTACAAAAATAAAGTGAGGTGTTGTGGAATTCACGAGCTGTGGTGGGAAGGAACTAACTGATTTAATTGGCCAGTTATTTTGAAAGGAAATTTGAAGATATGTTTTTTATTTATATGAAGCCCAATTGGTCAAGTTATTTTTACAGAGAATCCAGCAAGATTCGGCTCGAATTTAAGCATTGGAAGAGGCCCAAATCTGCATCTATAAAAGGAGGCTCAAGGCAGAATACTAAGTAATCGAAAATCACAAAAGAGTCATACACTTCCAAAGCAAACACCCAAATTTTCATAGAAGTCAATTGTGAGTTCCAGCTTTCAAGAAGCAAGTACTCTTGTTATTTTCCTTCCACTGTGTCAAATCTAAGTTGTTGAAGTAGAGTCTACAAGCTGAGGGAGTCAGTAGGGGTAGCAGGTTATTGGCAATTAGATTCATAGTGTTGTGTGTTAAATCTAAGTTGTTGAAGTAGAGTCTACAATCTGAGGGAGTCAGAAGGGGTAGCAGGTTACTTGGCAATTAGATTTATAGTGTTGTGATTTCTTCTACAATCTGGGATTGTCAGATTGGCTGAAGACAGGAGCTGCATTCCTCAAAGAAGTCTAGGATTGTTAGACTGTTTGAGAAGACTGACTTGGAGGGTCAGTAGCAAGGTTGTAATTCAAGGTTTGAATTAGTGAAATCCTTCAAGGTGAAGGGATTGGACGTAGCCTCGTTAACGGTGAACTAGTATAAAAACTGTAAGTTTTATTTTTAATTTTATCCGCTGCTAACTCTGTTTTTAATTATACATCAACTTTTGTTTTAAAAGTATAAAAATAGGAAAAGTATTCAAGTTAAGTCAAACACAATTCAACCCCCCCCCCCTTCCCGTGTTTACACCTTCACAGGTTTACTTGAAGCGTGATTCTCCTATGCCACCAACAAGTAATTTGTGGAAAAAGAATTGCACTCAAGAAGCACGACAATGGGAGTTTGTTTACAATGATCGCATGCAACATTGGTTGCAAATATTTCCAGAAAGTGTAAATAATGTTATTGTAAACTAATTAATATTGATGACGTATGGAATTTAATATTGTACACAGTAAAATTTAATATTGATGACGTATCAAATTTATAAAATTTCATGTAAATAAAAAATTAATTGATACTATATCGCACAATTTTTTACATGGGTCGTCTATTTTTCAATGTATAAATATCATCAGAGGCAGAAAAATCATCAGAAATACCATCAGAGTATCCGTACGATTTTTCATTTTTTTACAAATTTAATCTGTTCTCAGAGGGAGGAAAATCAGAAGCAGAAGAATCAGAGGGGGGAAAATCAGATGCAGGAAAATCAGAATCAGAGAGAGAGAAAATCAGAAGCAGAAGAATCAGAAAACTCATAAGCATAAGTATTAGAAGCAGAAAAATCAAAGGCAGAAGAATCAGAATCAGCAAAATCAGAAGCAGAAAAATCAGATAGAGAGAAAATCAGAAGCAGAAGAATCAGAGGGAGGAAAAAAAGATGCAGAAAAATGAGAGGGAGGATAATCAGAAGGAGGAAATCAGAGGGAGGAAAATCGGATGCAGAAAAATAAGAATCAGAAGAATCAGTAGAAGGAAAATCATAAGCAGCAAAATCAGAGGGAGGAAAATCAGAAGCAGAAGAATCAGAATCAGCAAAATCAGAATCAGAAAAATCAGAAGCAATCACATCAGAAGCATAAAAATCAGAAGCAGAAAAATCAGAGAAAGAATAATCAGAATCAGAAAAATCAGAGGCAGAATAATCAGAAGCAGAAGATTCAGAAGAAGGAACATCAGAATAAGAAATATCAGAGGTAGAATAATCAGAAGCAGGAAAATCAAAAGCAGAGAGAGAGAGAGAAAATCAGAAGCAGAGAAAGAGAGAGAAAATCAGAAGCAGAGAGAGAGAGAAAATCAGAAGCAGAAGAATCAGAAAACTCAGAAGCATAAGAATCAGAAGTAGAAAAATCAAAGGCAGAAGAATCAGAATCAGCAAAATCAGTAGCAGAAGAATCAGAAATCTCAGAAGCATAAGAATCAGAAGCAGAAAAATCAAAGGCAGAAGAATCAGAATCAGCAAAATCAGAAGCAGAAAAATCAGAGGGAGGAAAAACAGAAGCAGAAGAATCAGAAAACTCAAAAGCATTAGAATCAGAAGCAGAAGATTCAGAAGAAGGAACATCAGAATAAGAAATATCAGAGGCAGAACAATCAGAAGCAGAATAATCGGAGGGAGGAAAAATCAGAGGCAGAAGAATCAGAAGGAGTAAATCAGAGGCATAGGAAACCAGAGGAAACCAGAAGCAGAATAAACCAGAGGAATCCAGCAGCAGAATAAACTAGCAGAAATCAGAAGCAGAATAAACTAGCAGAAACCAGCAGCAGAAACCAGAAAGCATATTAAACTAGCAGAAACCAGAAGCAGAATAACCAGAGGAAACCAGAATTAGAATAAACTAGCAGAAACCAGAAGCATAATAAACCAGAGGAAACCAGAAGCAGAAAAAACCAGAGGAACCCATAAGCATAAAAAACAAGACGAAACCAGAAGCAGGAAAAACCAGAGGCAACCAGAAGCAGAAAAAACCAGAGGAAACCAGAAGCAGAAGCAGAAAAAACTGATGAATCCCACTGGAGTGTTTGAAGAACTCTCCTGATTCTGATTCCTTTCTTTCTTCTTTGGCTGATACACCATGTTCCTCTGGTGATTCTGGAACTTATGGTGATTCTGGTAATCATACTGATTCTGATAATTAAAGTAATTCTGATGATCATACCTCAACCTTTGATACTGATACCTGTTCAGGTTCTGGTACTGATTCTGATTCTGGTTCCAGTGTTGATTCTGGTTCCAGTTCCTGTGCCTCTGATACTGGTTCCAGTTCCTGTTCTGATTCTTGTGTTATCTTTGATATTTCTTGTTCCTCCTATGATTATGGTTCTGATAGGTATTGTTTTGACCAATTCTTCTTCTACCAGAGTCACTTGGCTTATGTTTGGTAGATGTTGGAACATAAACCTTCTTCTGCTTGTGCATTGCCAACATCCATTGTCCAGGCACCATTGTTGGTGTCTCCTTCTGGTTGCTCAGAATATCTGCAACATAGACAATTTGATCTTTTGGTACCCATAATTGATTGGGTCCAGGTTTGTTAGTCTTAACAGCTCTCTGATCTTGTTCAGATTTTACCAGTGGACAAGATAGTTCAGAGTGACCTTTCTTAGCACAAACAATACATAAAATATCATAATGAACAACTTTACTTTCAATAATCGTTTCTGTAAAACCAATACCTCTCTTTCCAGAGTTACTGTTTCCATAAATCATAGATGCATATTTACTTATTTCCATTCCATTAGAAATAAAGTTTTGAAAAAATTTCTCATGCATATCAGATTCACAAACAGTTTCAGAAGTGGAACAAATATTACTTTTGAGAGTTTGGTTTTCAGACTTGAGTCTGGCAACTTCAATTTTAAAATCTTTGTTTTCAGTTGCATACTCAGAATTTCGATTATTTAAAACTTGGACTTCTTTGGTTAGATTTTTCTTATCTTCCCTAAGAGTTTTCAGTTTTAAAGACCTTTTATTGTTTGCATTTAACAAGTGTAACACCCCGAGTTTAAAACACAGCGCGAGTGTATTTTTTTTTCTTTAAAAGAAAGAATAAATAATTAAATAACACAACACGATTAATCGAATATTATATTTTTGGGAAATTGATCTTTATAAAATTAAAATAAAGATACATCAAAACAGGATTCTCAATCCACCAAAATATTTATCAGAGTGCGGAAAAGTTTTACAATACTTCCCAAAATAAATATTTACAACCCTTGAGTTCAAAATCCTATACATAAGTCTACACTGATCATACACTAAGCTACAGTAGCACTACATCATTCACAAGTCTTATCTTCACCCAGCTACTCATCCCTTTACGTAGCCCACAAAGTAGATTCAGGAAAATTCACGACGTTCCCTGTCGTTAGTGTGACCATCGGGGGTACGGGTTTGAATCTCATCTGAGGGCAAAGCCCAATTTTCCACAATAATTGTAAAGGGTCACCGACCGAAATTAACATATACCACATAGCATTTATATAAGCAATATCAAACATATTCATGTCACATCATAAAACACTGATGATAATTAAGGATGCTCAATTTTGAAATACATGACATTCGTACTTTTCAAAACAACAATCAAATGAATATGAAAATTATGTTGTAAGCACAAACATCAAATTAGCAATCACACCAATTCATCAGAAATTCCAAAATCTATAAAGTACTTACACACACAATTTTCAAACATCACATATACCCAAAATGTGACCCATCGGTCAATCACCCAATGCAATATGTATATGCTCATGTATACAATTTTCTTGGAATCACCAAGGTGCAGTCGCTCAACAGATCAGCACCAGTGCAGACGCTCAACAATCCAGCACTCGTGCAGTCGCTCAACAGACCAGCACGTTTGACATAAACCAAGGTACAATCGCTCAACAGATCAGTACCTAGTGCAGTCGCTCAACAGACCAGCACTCGTGCAATCACTCAACAGATCAGCATGTGGCTGCGCATTTCAGGGTACAGACGCTCAACAGTCTAGTACCAGTGTAGTCGCTCAACAGACCAACACTTATATACCAAGGTACAATCGCTCAACATATCAGTACCTAGTGCAGACGCTCAACAGTCCAGCACTCGTGCAATCGCTCAACAGATCAGCACGTGGTTGCGCATTACTCTGTGGCCCATCGCGGGTACCACTTGACTATGCAATGCATGAATATGCAGTGTTTCACTTCTCTGGAAACAGTATGCAAAATCAGGAAATTCATGCATTTCAATCATATTTAAAATAACTCAGCACAGTCAAAATTATCATCATCACAAACATGACCAAACAGCCAAGTAATCATCAACATTTGAAATGTTTTCCCAAACTCTTGAAAATTTCAAACACAGTTTTAAAAACTGAATTTTCTGGAATTTACGAATCTGTATTCGAATACAGCTTCTCTGTATTTGAATACATAAGCCAAAAACAGAACCAGAATGATCAGCCTCAGAACATCAGAAACCGAACCAGAATGAGGATCATCAGAAACAAAACAGAATGATTCACACCAGAATCATCAGATGCAGAAACAACAGAATGATTCATACCAAAATCATCAGAAGCAGAAACAACAGCATGATTCATACCAGAATCATCAGAAACAATACAGAATGATTCATCCAGAATCATCAGAAACAACACATAATGATGTTGGAACCAAGTTGGTTCTAAATAATCTGGATTTTGATGTGTACAAATACACTTGATGGAATCTTATTTTGAACTTGAATTACTACAGTAAAAACCATCAGAAGATGAATGTATCAGAGGATACATTCTGAATTTACAGAAGATGCATTTCTGGAATTATCAGAAGATAAACCAGAATGTCCAAAACCGACCATAAGATAACTTTGGAGGCTTATATCAAACAGAAACAAAATCAGAAGAACATCTGGAAAACACAAGAGGGAAGCTTGCCATAATATGAATTGCTCCAAACAAGAATGATTCAAATATCAGAAGCAATCAAGAAGTTATACTGATCAGAACATAGCCAGGCAGTGTAATTTTGACACAGTCCAGAAGTGACCAGAAGATATCTTTGATGGACTATATCAGAGGGAATAAATATCAGAAGATTCTTTGGACCATACTAATGTGAAGCCTGCCATGTGTAGAGTTGTTCTAGGCCATAAGTTGTCAAAAGAAAGAAGTAATCCAGAAGATAATTTGACCAGAAAATGGCATGACAGTCGAATTTTGAATAACCCAGACTTCGCCCAGACTTCATCCAGAATTGATCAGAAGAAACACAGAATGATTCATGCCAGAGTCACCAGAAGCAGAAAACATGATGATTATCAGAATCATCAGAAGCAGAAAACATGATGATTATCAGAATCATCAGAAGCAGGAAACACGATGATTATCAGAATCATCAGAAGCAGAAAACATGATGATTATCAGGATCATCAGAAGCAGGAAACATGATGATTATCAGAATCATCAGAAGCAAAACAGAATCAGAATCAGAAAACAGAACTAGAATCATAATGATTAATACCAGAATCAGAAAACAGAACCAGAATCAGAATGATTAACATCAGAATTAGAAAACAGAAATCCTTCCTCTGTATTCGACTACAGGGGCTCGTAGTCGAATACAAGTTTGAAAACTTGAGTAAAACAGAAGTTTGACAGGTTGTATTCGAATACACCTTCGAAAACAGTAAAATTTTCCTAAGACTTCAACACATTTCAAACTGTTTTCTTTTGAAAAACCAACCTAACACCAGAATCATAATTACCCCTCTTTAGAAACCTCAAAACTCAGAACATTTTCATTAAACAACAACAACAGATTTTTCAGAAATAACACTTCCACCATTTTAAATCCCTTTTCTTTTGAAACCATCATCAACACCAGATTGTTTAACAAAACACAGCAAAAACACAGAATCACTAAAACCAAAAAGTCAACCACAAAACAGTCCCACACAAACTAACTCAAGCATTTGGATCATCTCCAATACAACACCAACCAAGTCATCATTCAACCACAACATAATGATTTCTTACTCAACACAACAAACAATACATCATCAACAAAGCAACACAATAAGTTCCTTCACTGAAAACAGCAGGAACATCAAAACAGTTTGATTTCCAAAACATAACACAATGTTTTTCACAACATAACCCAATAATCATTCATCACACATGCATTTACAGCCCTAAATGCAAATCTAGAAAGTTGGAAGGTGCCCTTACCTTAGTTACGTTCCCTTAACTCGTACGCTTCTGCGACAAAAGTCGACGATACTCCCGTTTCGCGTTCGCCGCTACGAAAGTTAGTTCTTTAGCCCCGTAACGATCAGAGGAATAACATTCGTACTCGAAACTGTTTTTCTTCACCAACACTCAGAAATATCAAAAGAAGAAGAAAATGATAAAGCAGAAACTGGCGCGTAGAGGAAAGAAGAAAGAGCTTCTCACTTAAATATCTACATAAATGCAAACTAACATAGTCAGAGGAGAGAAGGATTTGTTTCTTTCTTAATAAATATCTACGCCACCTCACCCAACACTTGCATTAAAATATCTTTTGATCCTCCAGCACTTAACCCGTCTCATCGCAATTAGCAGAGAATATCTTAATTAACGGCCCGATAATTTAATTACTCGAAATTAAATTAATTCATCCATTATCCAATAATTTTAATTCCACCTTCAAAACAAATATATATATATATATATTTACACAAAACATACATATATTGAATATTTTTACAAATATTCCCAAATACACTTACAATTAAATCTGAATATAATATTAAATTTAAGGGTCTTACAACAAGTCTTTTAAAGTCTCAATTAATTCAGATTTAGAGAGATCAGAAAATACCTCACTGTCTTCATCTTTTTCTTCTGTTCCAGAGCCTGAGCTGTATCCAGAACTTGAGTTTGTATGAGCCATCAGAGACAGAATTGTTGGAACCAAGTTGGTTCTAAGTACTTAGGATTTTGAGATCTTACAAATGTACTCAATGTAAACTTATTTTGTACTTTGAATTATTAAGTTAAATGCCCCAGAAACTGAAGGAAACAGAAGCAGAGATCAAAGGAAAATGAATTCTGGATTTTCCAGAAGATGTTCCAGGATGTCAAAACATCACCAGAGGATATGTTTGGTAACCCAGAACAGAAGGAATAAAAATCATAATGAAACATGGATCATACCATTGGAAAGCCTTCCAGAAGGAGAGTTGTTTCAGACAAACAGGAGTCGAATATCAATTTTATTCCAGAAGTTATTCTGACCAGAAGATAGCCTGACAGTGAAAAATTACACAGTCCAGACTTGTTCCAGACTTGACCAGAAGGTATGTTTATGAGTCCAGAACAAGAGGATCAATCCAGATTTGGCCAAGACCATAAGATAGCATGATTCAGGACATGAAACTAAGTCCAGACCAAAAGAAATGAGTTCCAGAATCAATCCAGACCTGGTCCAAAGTTAAAGGTAAAATGTCCAGACTGAAATATTTTTTGTTCAAGTTAATTTCAGTTTGTTCCAGACCAAAGTCCAGAATCTGTCCAGATCAGAGTAAAAACTTCCAGATCAATGGTTCAGAAATAATTATTTGGTCCAGTGATGGTCCAGATCAGAAAATCAGACCATGGCCCTGTGGTGGCCGAAATCAGAGGGACAGACTGTGCAGTCCAACAAAGGCCGAAATCAGAGGCTTACAGCATATCAATTCGGCTAGTCCAGTTGTGGAATATCGCATGAAGATCCAAGGGTGCAGATTTGATCATGAGGATAAAAGAATCTGAGAAAAACGTTCAAAACAGAATTGGAGAAAAAAGCTCAAAACAGAATCTGAGCAAAAGGCTCAAAACAGAATCTGAGCAAATTACTCCAGAATATTCTCAAAACAGATTAATCTAAATATACTGCAGAAGTAAAGCATCAGTAAAGTTCTAAAGTTCAACTATAAATAGAGACTTAATGCTGAAGAATAAAGTATTGAAAAACACAAGAACTTAAGCTTCAATTCAAAGATATCTGAGAGTTCAAAAGAGAGAAACACAAATGAAAAGAGCAATATTTTCTAAGTGTTTTCAAGAGAGAAATACAGTGCAACAAACAACTTTCCAGAAGCAACGTTGCAAAGTTCTAAACCTTTATTATAGTGGTGTAGATTCCTTCTTCAATCTGGGGTTGTCAGATGGTAGGAGAAGACTTAGCTGGTTTAGTTAAGGTGTTGTTATTCCTTAAAAGTCTGGGGTTGTTAGGCTGTTTGAGAGGACTTGGCAGGTATAGTCAAGGTGTTGTTTTTGAAGGTGCAAACACGAGAAGGGGGGTTGAATTGTGTTTGACTTAACTTAAATACTTTTCCTGTTTTAACACTTTCAAAACAAAACTTGATGTATAATTAAAACAGAGTTAGCAGCGGATAAAAATAAAATAAAAACTCCCAGATTTTATACTGGTTCACCGTTAACGAGGCTACGTCCAGTCCCTTCGCCTTGAAGGATTTCACTAATTCAATCTTGAATTACAACCTTGCTACTGACCCTCCAAGTCAGTCTTCTCAATAGTCTAACAATCCTAGACTTCTTGAGAAAAACAACCTTGTCTTCAGCCAATCTGACTACCCCAGATTGTAGAAGAAATCACAACACTATGAATCTAATTGCTAAGTACCTTGCTACCCTTTCTGATTCCCTCAGTTTGTAGACTCTACTTCAACAACTTAGATACAACCCTATCTAATTGCCAAGTACCCTGCTACCTCTACTGACTCTCTCAGATTGGAGACTCTGCTTCAACAACTTAGATTTGCCACAGTGGAAAGAAAATAACACGAGTACTTGCTTCTTGAAAGCTAAAACTCACAATTGACTTCTATGAAAATTTGGGTGTTTGTTGCTTTGGAAGTGTATGACTCTTTTGTGATTTTTGATTCTTTATTCTTCAGCATTAAGTCTCTATTTATAGTTGAACTTTAGAACTTCACTGATGCTTTACTTCTGCAGTATATTTAGATTAATCTGTTTTGAAAATATTCTGGAGTATTTTGCTCAGATTCTGTTTTGAGCCTTTTGCTCACTGATCTGTTTTGAGCATTTTGCTCAGCTTCTGTTTTGAGTGTTTTTCTCAGATTCTTTAATTCTCATGATCAAATCTGCACCATTGGATCTTAATGTGATAGTCCACATCTGGACCAGCCTATTTCATATTTTGTGATCCTCTGATTTCGGCCATTCCTGGACCACACTTCCTAACCCTCTGATTTCGGCCACCACTGGGCCATGGTCTGATTTTCTGATCTAGATCATCACTGGACCAAATAATTATTTATGAACCATTGATCTGGAAATTTTTACTCTGATTTGGACAGATTCTAGACTTTGGTTTGGAACAAACTGAAATTAACTTGAACAAAAAATATTTCAGTCTGGACATTTTACCTTTAATTTTGGACCAGGTCTGGATTGATTCGGGAAGTCATTTCTTTTGGTCTGGACTTAGTTCCATGCCCTGAATCATGCTATCTCATGATCTGGGCCAAATCTGAATTGATCATCTTGTTCTGGACTCATAAACATACCTTCTGGTCAAGTCTGGAACAAGTCTGGGTTTATGGATGAAGTGTTATCACAGAACAAAGGGATATTGTTTTCAAAGATGTTGTAATCTTCAAGTTGGTGTTTCATCCAGAGTAACTGTGAACTGCATCCTCCTGCTGATATATACTCAGCTTCTGCTGTTGACATGGCAATGGTGCTTTGTCTTTTGCTTGACCAAGAGATCAAATTTTCACCTAAAAATGTGCAGTTGCCACTGGTACTTTTCCTTTCCAACTTGCCTCCAGCATAGTCAGAATCACAAAAACCTTTTAGTTTGTAGGTCGGTGTTTTCTTGTATAACAAGGTAAGGTTGGTGGTTCCTTTAAGGTATCTCAGAATTCGTTTGACAGAAGTGAAATGGGATTCCCTAGGGTCAGCTTGAAATCGGGCACAGACACAAACACTAAACATAATGTCAGGTCTAGAAGCAGTTAAATATAGAAGGGATCCAATAATACCTCTGTATGTTTTCTGGTCTACCTTTTTACTGGTTTCATCTTTCTCAAGTGAGCAGGTTGGGTGCATGGGGGTGGCCATAGGCTTACAGTCACTCATCTTGAACTTTTTAAGAAGTTCTTTGGTGTATTTAGATTGGAGAATGAGTATACCTGTTTTACCTTGATGAATCTGAATTCCCAGGAAGAACTTAAGTTCTCCCATAATGCTCATTTGGAACTCCTTCTTTCTGTTGACTGTATCCTTGAGCTACAACTTCACCCTTTTCATTGAATTTGTTTCTGAATACCTACTTGGTTCCAATAATGCTTCTGTTTGGTCTGGATACCAGATCCCAAACATCATTCCTTTGAATTTCATTCAGCTCTTCTTGCATTGCAAGTATCGAACCTTCCTATACAAAACTTCATCAAAAATGCTTGGTTCGCATCAGCTTCTGGTTCTGACGAATCAGCTTCTGTTTCTTCTACTTCTGCTTCTGCTCCCTTTTGTTCTGGTGAACCTGCACTATTTTTATCTTGCTTTGATTTGTCAAGATCAAGCAGTTTGTCATATTATATAATGCAAATCAAATACTTTAAAATTTAACTCAATACAGCCAAACCATTAATTCTGCTTCTGGTGGTTTCTGTTTGTTTTTGAAACCACTGGAATGCTGTTTCTGCTGAGGTGTTCAATTCGTGTGAATCACTTGGTTCCTCTGACAATTTGAAAATCTGCAGAACAATTATCTAGCTTTGATTTGTTAAGATCAAGCTTCTTGTTATCACAGTAAACATAAATATTAAATAATAATAGTATTAACAGCAAGATGTAGCCTCAGTTCTGAAAATCCTCTTGCTTCTGATTTTCAGATTCCTAATCTATATGTTCTGAGATT
This sequence comes from Cicer cuneatum, assembly GCA_037974295.1. Lineage (NCBI taxonomy): Eukaryota > Viridiplantae > Streptophyta > Magnoliopsida > Fabales > Fabaceae > Cicer > Cicer cuneatum. Next base: position 804,220 of record JBBPBO010001985.1, read on the forward strand.
ACATGGTTTGGATGAGGGAATTTGAATTCCCTTCCAGGTTTGTAGTGTTGATGAATCTCACTGGAGTTTTTGAAGAACTCTCTAGATTCTGATTCTTTAATTTCTGTTTTGGCTCATACACCATATTCCTCTGGTGATTCTGGAACTTATGATGATTCTGATAATCATACTTATTTTGATAATTAAAGTAGTTCTGATGATCATACCTCAACCTTTGATATTGATACCTGTTCAGGTTCTGGTTCTGGTATTGATTCTGATTCTGATTCTGGTATTGATGTTGATTCTGATTCTGGTTCTAGTGTTGATTCTGGTTCCAGTTTCTGTGCCTCCAGTTCTGGTTCTGGTTCCAGTTCCTGTACCTCTGATACTGGTTCTAGTTTTGGTTCTGGTTCTAGTTTCTGTGCTTCTGGTACTGGTTCCAGTTCCTGTTCCTCTGATACTGGTTCCAGTTCTGATTCTGGTTCCTATTCTTGTTCTGATTCGAGTGATGTCTATGATATTTCCTGTTCCTCCTATAATTCTGGTTCTGATTCTGATAGGTATTGTGTTGACCAGTTCTTCTTCTACCAGAGTCACTTGGCTTCTATTTGGTAGATATTGGAACATAAACCTTCTTCTGCTTGTACGTTGCCAGCATCCATTGTCCAGGCACCATTGTTGGTGTCTCCTTCTGGTTGCTCGAAATATCTGCAACATAAACAATTTGTTCTTTTGGTACCCAGAACTGATTGGGTCCAGGTTTGTTAACAGTTCTCTGATCTTGTTTTGATTTTACCATTTGACAAGATAATTCAGAGTGACCTTTCTTAGCACAGACAATACATAAAACATCAGAATAAACAGTTTTATTTTCAGTACTTGTTTCTGTAAAACCAAGACCTCTTTTTCTAGAGTTGCTGTTTCCATAAATCATAGATGCATACTTACTTCTTTCCATTCCATTTGAAATAAAGTTTTGAAAAAATTGCTCATGCATATCAGATTTACAAACAGTCTCAGAATTGGAACAATTATAATTTTTCAGAGTTTGATTTTCAGACTAAAATATTTTTTGTTCAAGTTAATTTCAGTTTGTTCCAGACCAAAGTCCAGAATCTGTCTAGATCAGAGTAAAAACTTCCAGATCAATGGTTCAGAAATAATTATTTGGTCCAGTGATGGTCCAGATCAGAAAATCAGACCATGGCCCTGTGGTGGCCGAAATCAGAGGGACAGACTGTGCAGTCCAGCAAAGGCCGAAATCAGAGGATTACAGCATATCAATTCGGCTGGTCCAGTTGTGGAATATCGCATGAAGATCCAAGGGTGCAGATTTGATCATGAGGATTAAAGAATATGAGAAAAACGTTCAAAACAGAATTGGAGAAAAAAGGCTCAAAACAGAATCTGAGCAAAAGGCTCAAAACAGAATCTGTGCAAATTACTCCAGAATATTCTCAAAACAGATTAATCTAAATATACTGTAGAAGTAAAGCATCAGTAAAGTTCTAAAGTTCAACTATAAATAGAGACTTAATGCTGAAGAATAAAGTATTGAAAAACACAAGAACTCAAGCTTCAATTCAAAGATATCTGAGAGTTCAAAAGAGAGAAACACAAATGAACAAGAGCAATATTTTCTAAGTGTTTTCAAGAGACAAATACAGTGCAACAAACAGCTTTCCAGAAGCAACGTTGCAAAGTTCTAAACCTTTATTTTAGTGTAGATTCCTTCTTCAATCTGGGGTTGTTAGATTGGTAGGAGAAGACTTAGCTGGTTTAGTTAAGGTGTTGTTATTCCTCAAAAGTCTGGGGTTGTCAGGCTGTTTGAGAAGACTTGGCAGGTATAGTCAAGGTGTTGTTGTTCCTCAAAAGTTTGGGGTTGTCAGGCTGTTTAGGAAGACTGACTTGAAGGGTCCGTGGTATTGTAATTCAAAGGAGTTTGAATTAGTAAAAGGCTTTCTGGAGGAAGGGACTGGACATAGCGTAGTTAACGGTGAACCAGTATAAATTGTTGTGTTATTATTATCCGCTGCTGAATCTGATTAATTATTTATCGAATAATTCAAATCAATATTTAATAAAACAGCAAAAGAAATTAAGTTTGACAAACACAATTCAACCCCCCTTCTCGTGTTTGCACCTTCAAGAATTGATTCCTCTAATGTGCTTCCAGACTTGCTTGAATGACTACTTCGTTCATTCTTCCTTCTTCCTGCTTTCCTTCCTGAAATCATGCCTTTATGAGGTCCAGAAGCAGACCTGATGTGTGCCATCATTGTTGTTTCTGCCTCTTCTTCATCAGACGATTCTTCTTCTGATTCTGATACATCCCCGGCAGCCATCAGACCCTTTTTTCTGTATCTGGAACTCTTCTTGTGCTGTTTGCCTTTTTCCAGATTTGGACATTCTGACTTGATATGTCCAGGTTCATTGCCTCCATAACAGATGATGTTCTTTTTGTCAGATTCTTCCTTATCTTTACTGTTATGTTTCTTCTTGGAACCTCTCCTCTTCCTGTTTTCCCAGATCTTAACCATCTTTTTGGTTAAGTAAGCCATATCATCACTGTTACTATCCTCTGATTTTGATGCTGCCCTTGCAGCTTTCTTCTGTTTCGACTTCAGAGCCAGATTCTTCTTCTTCTTTGGTTCATCTTCTTCCAGTTCTATTTCATGAGACCTGAGTGAGCTGATCAGGTCTTCAAGCCTTAAAGTTTTCAGATCTTTGGCTTGCTGAACTGCAGTAACCATTGGTCTCCACTTTTTTTGTAAACTTCTTAGAATCTTATTGACATGATCTGCTGTTGTGTAGCTTTTCTTCAAGACCTTCAGTCCAGATATCAGAGTCTGGAATCTACAGAACATTCCATCAATGTTTTCATCATCTTCCATCTTGAACATCTCATACTGTTTGACCAGTATGTTAGCCCTTGCTTCTTGAACCTGTTGGGTTCCTTCATAGGTCAGAACCAGACTGTCAAATATGCTCTTTGCTGTTTCTTTATCTGTGCATCTGTCAAATTCCTTGAATGTGATGGCACTGATCATGATGTTTCTAGACTTGTGATGAAGTTTGTGAAGGTGCAAACACGAGAAGGGGGTTGAATTGTGTTTGACTTAACTTAAATACTTTTCCTGTTTTAATACTTTCAATCCAAAACATGATGTATAATTAAAACAGAGTTAGCAGCAGATAAAAATAAAAATAAAAACTCACAGATTTTATACTGGTTCACCGTTAACGAGGCTACATCCAGTCCCTTCTGAAGGTGCAAACACGAGAAGGGGGTTGAATTGTGTTTGTCAAACTTGAATTTCTTTTGCTATTTTGTTGAATGTTAATGTGAATTATTTGATATATAACTAATCAGATTCAGCAGCGGATAATAATAACATAATAACACAGCAATTTATACTGGTTCACCGTTAACTAGGCTACGTCCAGTCCCTTCCTCCAGAAGGCCTTTTCACTAATTCAAACTCCTTTGAATTACAACACCACTGACCCTACAAGCCAGTCTTCCCAAACAGCCTGACAACCCCAGACTTTTGAGGAACAACAACACCTTGACTATACCAGCCAAGTCTCCTCAAACAGCCTGACAACCCCAGACTTTTGAGGAACAACAACACCTTAACTAAACCAGCTAAGTCTTCTCAAACAGCCTGACAACCCCAGACTTTTGAGGAACGATAACAACACCTTGACTCTACAAGTCAAGTCTTCTCCTACCAATCTGACAACCCCAGATTGAAGAAGGAATCTACACCACTATCGGGTTATATAGTAAAGGTTTGAAACTTTGCAACGTTGCTTCTGGAAAGCTGTTTGCTGCACTTATTTTTGCACTCTTTTATTGCTTCTGGAAAGCTGATTGTTGCACTGTATTTCTCTCTCGAAAACACTTAGAAAATATTGCTCTTGTTCATTTGTGTTTCTTGAAGGTGCAAACACGAGAAGGGGGTTGAATTGTGTTTGACTTAACTTGAATACTTTTCTTGTTTTAATACTTTCAAAACAAAACTTGATGTATAATTAAAATAGAGTTAGCAGCGGATAAAAATAAAACTCACAGATTTTATACTGGTTCACCGTTAACGAGGCTACGTCCAGTCCCTTCACCTTGAAGGATTTCACTAATTCAAACCTTGAATTACAACCTTGCTACTGACCCTCCAAGTCAGTCTTCTCAAATAGTCTAACAATCCTAGACTTCTTTGAGGAAAAACAACTCATGTTCTTCAGCCAATCTGACACCCCAGATTGTAGAAGAATTCACAACACTATGAATCTAATTGCTAAGTACCTTGCTTCCCTTTCTGAATCCCTCAGTTTGTAGACTCTACTTCAACAACTTAGATACAACCCTATCTAATTGCCAAGTAACCTGCTACCTCTACTGACTCCCTCAGATTGTAGACTCTACTTCAACAACTTAGATTTGCCACAGTGGAAAGAAAATTGACTTATATGAAAATTTGAGAGTGGTTTCTTTGGAAGTGTATGACTCTTTTTGTGATTTTCGATGTTGAGCATTCTGCCTTGAGCCTCCTTTTATAGATGAAAATTAGGGTTTCTTCCATGATCAAATTCGAGCTGAATCTTGATGGATTCTCTTCCAAAAATAACTTGACCAATTGGGCTTTATTTAAATAAAAAACATATCTTCAGATTTTCTTTCAAAATAACTTGCCAATCAAATCCTTTCATTGTTTCCCGCCACAGCTCCTAAATTCCATGCTACTCCACTTTATTTTTATTTATTTTTATAACCAATCTTTTTAACACTTTAATTAAAATAACTTGCAATCTCCATCGTTGATCAATTCTGGACCATCAGAATTTTAAGCGCTAGTCCACATCTGGTCCAAGCTAAATGATATGCTGTGATCCTCTGAATTCGGCCATCCCTGGACCATACTTCCTGACCTATGATCTTCTAATTTCGGCCAACCTGGATGCGCGCCTGATATGCTAAATTCTTCTAGACTCGGCCATTTCTGGACTTTCACATTCTGTCCCTCTGATTTCGGCCAACACTGGGCCATGGTCTGATTTTCTGATCTGGACCATTACTAGACCAAATAATTATTTCTGAACCACTGATCTGGAAATCTTTCCTCTGATCTGGACTAATTCTGGACTTTGGTCTGGATTAAATTGAAATTAAATATGGACAATAAATATTTCAGTCTGGGCATCTTACCTTTGATTTTAGATCAGGTCTGGATCATTCTGGAAATTATTTCTTCCTGTCTTGACTTAGTTTCATGCCCTGAATCATGCTCTCTTATTGTCTGGGTCATATCTGGATTGATTCTCTTGTTCTGGACTCATAAACATACCTTCTGGTCAAGTCTGGAACAAGTCTGCACTGTGTAATTTTTCACTGCCAGACCATCTTCTGGTCAGAATAACTTCTGGAATAAAATTGATATTTGATTCCTGTTTGTCTGGAACAACTCTCCTTCTGGCAGGCTTTCCAATGGTATGATCCATGTTTCATTCTGATTTTTATTCCTTCTGATCTGGGCCATCAAAGATATCTTCTGGTCATGTTTTAACATTCCTGGAGTATCTTCTGGTCATTCCAGAATTCATTTTTCTGGAATCCTTTTATCACTGCTTCTGATTCCTTCAGTTTCTGGGGCATTTAACTTAATAATTCAAAGTACAAAATAAGTGTACATAGAGTACATTTGTAAGCATCAAAATCCTAAGTACTTAGAACCAAATTGGTTCCAACAATCTCCCCCTTTTTGATGATGACAAAACCTTAACTTATTTTGCTAACTTATGACTCGAAGACTTTGAATTACTCCCCCTCAGACCAATCTCTCCCCCTAAGTCTGGTTATCTCCTTTTCAACTCCTTCTTTGTTCTCTCTTTCTTTTCTTCTCTTCTCCTCTCCTTTTCAACTCCTTTTTGCTCTCTTTCTTTTTCTCTCTTCACATTTCCTCTCCTTTTCAACTCCTTCTGTTTTCACTCTTTCTTTTCCTTTCTTTGTTTTTCTCTCTCCCTGTTTCCTCTCATTTTCACTTCTTCTGTTTTCTCTCTTTCTTATTCTCTCCTTCTTTCTTTTTATCTCTCTTTTTCTACTTATTTCTCCTTTCTTTCTTTCTCTCTCTCTCTCTCTCTCTCTCTCTTTCTCCCCCTTTTTGTCATCAACCAAAAAGTGGTCCTACTATTTTTGTATGTTTTGTTTTTCTCTTTACAAATTACAGAAAGTAAAAACTGAAATTAGAAGACATAAAATAAAATTGCAAGAAATTTTAAAAACTCCTAAGATGACTACTTGAGCTAGTCAGATATGGAGGTCATGCCGAGATGCTTCTTAATGAACTCGAACCTATCTTCTGGTAATGCCTTGGTGAAGATATCAGCCCATTGATGATCAGTGTCCACAAACTGGATGCTTAAAGTTCCTTTTTGAACATGGTCCCTAATGAAATGGTGTTTTATTTTCAAAGTGTTATCACAGAACAAAGGGATATTATTTTCAAAGATGTTGTAATCTTCAAGTTGGTGTTTCATCCAGAGTAACTGTGAACTGCATCGTGCTGCTGATATGTACTCAGCTTCAGCTGTTGACATGGCAATGGTGCTTTGTCTTTTGCTTGACCAAGAGATCAGATTATCACCTAAGAAAGTGCAGTTGCCACTTGTACTTTTCCTTTCCAGCTTGTCTCCAGCATAATCAGAATCACAAAAACCTTTGAGTTTGTAGGTGGGGGTTTTCTTGTATAACAAGGTAAGGTTTGTGGTTCCTTTGAGGTATCTTAGAATTCGTTTGACAGCAGTTAAATGGGATTCCCTAGGGTCAGCTTGAAATCGGGCACAGACACAAACGCTAAACATAATGTCAGGTCTAGAAGCAGTTAAATAGAGAAGGGAGCCAATCATACCTCTGTATGTTTTCTAGTCTACCTTTTGGCTGGTTTCATCTTTCTCAAGTGAGCAGGTTGGGTGCATGGGGGTGGCCATAGGCTTACAGTCACTCATCTTGAACTTTTTAAGAAGTTCTTTGGTGTATTTGGATTGGTGAATGAGTATACCTGATTTGCCTTGGTGAATCTGAATTCCCAGGAAGAACTTAAGTTCTCCCATCATGCTCATTTGAAACTCCTTCTGCATTAGGTCAGAAAACTCTTTGCACAAAGTGCCATTAGTGGATCCAAATATGATATCATCAACATAGACTTGAATAATTAGAATATCATGTTTAATGGATTTCCTAAATAGTGTATTATCAATCTGGCCTCTATTAAAATCATTCTTAAGCAGAAAGTTACTAAGTCTGTCATACCATGCCCTTGGTGCTTGTTTTAAACCATATAAAGATTTTTTAAGTTTGAAAACATGGTCTGGAAAATCAGAATTTTCAAATCCAATGGGCTGTTTGACATAGACTTCCTCACTTATAAAGCAATTTAAGAATGCACTTTTATCATCCATTTGATACAGCATTATATCATGATTAGCAGCAAATGATAGGAGAATTTTAATTGCTTCTAACCTGGCCACTGGAACAAAAGTCTCAGTGTAATCCATACCTTTCTGTTGATTGTATCCTTGAGCTACAACTTTACCATTTTCATTGAACTTGTTTCTGAACACCTACTTGGTTCCAATAATGTTTTTGTTTGGTCTGGATGCCAGATCCCAAACATCATTCCTTTGGAATTCATTCAGCTCTCCTTGCATTGCAAGTATCCAACCTTCCTCTGCTAAAACTTCATCAACATTGCTTGGTTCGCATCAACTTCTGGTTCTGGTGAATCTGTAGCAGCTTCAGATTCTGGTAAATATCTAGATTTCTCTTCTGACTTATCTTGGCTGTTTCTGACTTGATCAGATTTATCTTTTGAAGATTTGTCATGTGTTGCTGACTTGCTTGTATCCTTTACCTTCCCAGGTACTTCTGTTTCTTTTGCTTTTGCTCCCTGCACTATTTTTATCTTGTTTTGATTTGTTAAGATCAAGCAGTTTGTCATATTACATAATGCAAATCAAATAAGTTAAAATTTAACTCAATACAGCCAAACCATTCGTTCTGCTTCTGGTGGTTTCTGCTTGTTTTTGAAACCACTGGAATGCTGTTTCTGCTGAGGTGTTCAATTCGTGTGAATCACCTGGTTCCTCTGACAGTTTGAAAACCTGTAACATACTTATCTAGCTTTGATTTGTTTAGATCAAGCTTCTTGTTATCACAGTAAACATAAATATTAAATAATAAAGTATTTACAGCAAGATGTAGCCTCAGTTTTCTTATGAGAATCCTCTTGCTTCTGATTTTCAGATTTCTAATCTATATGTTCTGAGATTACATGGTTTGGATGAGGGAATTTGAATTCCCTTCCAGGTTTGTAGTCTTGATGAATCTCACTGGAGTGTTTGAAGAACTCTCCTGATTTTGATATTTCTGCTTTGGCTGATACACCATGTTCCTCTGGTGATTCTGGAACATGTTTTGGTTCTGGTAACTTTGGTGAATCTGATGATTCTGATAACCTTGATGGTTCTGGTGATTCTGATAATTCCTGTAGTTATTTTGATTATGATAATTAGAGTAATTCTGATGATCATACCTGAACCTATGATACCTGTTATGATTCTGGTTCTGGTACTGATTCTGATTCTGGTTCCAGTGTTGATTCTGGTACCAGTTTCTGTGCCTCCAGTTCTGGTTCTGGTTCTAGTTTCTGTGCTTTTGGTACTGGTTCCAGTTCTGGTTCTGGTTCCAGTTTCTGTGCTTCTGGTACTGGTTCCAGTTCTGGTTCCAGTTTCTGTGCTTCTGGTACTGGTTCTAGTTCTAGTTCTAGTTCTGGTTCTGGTTCCAGTTCCTATTCCTCTGATACTGGTTCCAGTTCTTGTTCTGATTCGAGTGATATCTATGATATTTTCTATTCCTCCTATAATTCTGGTTCTGATTGTGTTGACCAGTTCTTTTTCTACCAGAATCAGATTGCCTTTGTCTTGTTGTAGCAGGAACATAAACCTTCTTCTGCTTGTGCATTGCCAACATCCATTGTCCAGGCACAATTGTTGGTGTCTCCTTCTGGTTGCTCAGAACATCTGCAACATAGACAATTTGATCTTTTGGTACCCAGAACTGATTGGGTCCAGGTTTGTTAGTTGTAAAAGCTCTCTGATCGTTCAGATTTTACCATTGGACAAGATAATTCAGAGTGACCTTTCTTAGCACAAACAATACATAAAACATCAGAATGAACAGCTTTATTTTCAGTAATTGTTTCTGTAAAACCAAGACCTCTTTTTCCAGAATTACTGTTTCCATAAATCATAGATGCATTTTTACTTCTTTCCAATCCATTGGAAATAAAGTTTTGAAAAACTTGCTCATGCATATCAGATTTACAAACAGTTTCAGAAGTGGAACAATTATTACTTTTCAGAGTTTGATTTTCAGATTTGAGTCCTGCAACATCAGTTTTAAAATTTTTGTTTTCAGTTGCATACTCAGAATTTCGATTCTTTAAAACTTGGACTTCTTTGGTTAGATTTTCCTTATCTTCCCTAAGAGTTTTCAGTTTTAAAGACCTTTTATTGTTTGCATTTAACAAGTCTTTTAAAGTCTCAATTAATTCAGATTTAGACAGATCAGAAAATACCTCATTGTCTTCATCTTCTGATTCTGTTCCAGAGCCTGAGCTATATTCAGAACTTGAGTTGGTATGAGCCATCAGAGACATAATTGTTTCCTCTGATGTGCTTCCAGATTTTCCAGAATGATTGCTTCGATCATTCTTCCTTCTGCCTGTTTTCCTTCTGGAATTTGTGCCTTTATGAGGTCCAGAAGCAGACTTGATGTGAGCTATCTTTGCTGTTTCTGCCTCTTCTTCATCAGAAGATTCTTCCTCTGATTCTGATACATCCCAGGCAGCCATCAAACCTTTCTTTCTGTATCTAGAACTTTTCTTGTGCTGTTTTCCTTTTTCCAGATTTGGACATTCTGACTTGATATGTCCAGGTTTATTGCATTCATAACAGACAATATTTTTCTTGTCAGATTCTTCCTTATCCTTGCTGTTATGTTTCTTTCTGAAGTTTCTTTTCTTCCTGTTTTCCCAGATCTTAACCATCTTTTTGGTTAAGTATGCCATATCATCACAGTCACTGTCACTATCCTCTGATTCTGATTCTGCCTTTGCAGCTTTCTTCTGTTTCGATTTCAGAGCCAGATTCTTCTTATTCTTAGGTTCCTCTTCTTCCAGTTCTATTTCATGAGACCTGAGTGAGCTGAACAGATCTTCCAGCCTTAAGGTACTCAAATCCTTAGCTTCCTGAATTGCAGTAACCTTTGGTCTCCACCTTTTCGGAAGACTTCTCAGAATTTTCCAGACATCATCTTCAGTGGTATAGCTTTTGTTTAATACTTTCAGTCCTGATACCAAAGTCTGGAACCTGCAGAACATTGTGTCAATGTTGAAGGTGCAAACACGAGAAGGGGGGTTGAATTGTATTTGTCAAACTTAATTTCTTTTGCTGTTTTAATTAAATATTGATTTAAATTATTCGATAAATAATTAATCAGATTCAGCAGCGGATAATAATAACATAATAACACAGCAATTTATACTGGTTCACCGTTAACTAGGCTACGTCCAGTCCCCTCCTCCAGAAGGCCTTTTACTAATTCAAACTCCTTTGAATTACAACACCACTGACCCTTCAAGTCAGTCTTCCCAAACAGCCTGACAACCCCAGACTTTTGAGGAACAACAACACCTTGACTATACCTGCCAAGTCTTCTCAAACAGCCTGACAACCCCAGACTTTTGAGGAACAACAACACCTTAATTAAACCAGCTAAGTCTTCTCCTACCAATCTGACAACCCCCAAATTGAAGAAGGAATCTACACCACTATAATAACGGTTTAGAACTTTGCAACGTTACTTTTGGAAAGCTGTTTGTTGCACTGTATTTCTCTCTCAAAAACACTTAGAAAATATTGCTCTTGTTCATTTGTGTTTTTCTCTTTTGAACTCTCAGATATCTTTGAATTGAAGCTTGAGTTCTTGAGTTTTTCAATACTTTAATCTTCAGCATTAAGTCTCTTTTTATAGTTGAACTTTAGAACATCACTGATGCTTTACTTCTGTAGTATATCTAGATTAATCTGTTTTGAGAATATTCTGGAGTAATTTGCTCAGATTCTGTTTTGAGCCTTTTTCTCCAATTCTATTTTGGAACGTTTTTTCACAGATTCTTTAATCCTCATGATCAAATCTGCACCCTTGGATCTTCATGTGATATTCCACAACTGGACCAGCCGAATTGATATGCTGTAATCCTCTGATTTCGGCCTTTGCTGGACTACACAGTCTGTCCCTTTGATTTTCGGCCACCACTGGGCCATGGTCTGATTTTCTGATCTGGACCATCACTGGACCAAATAATTATTTCTGAACCATTGATCTGGAAGTTTTTACTCTGATCTGGACAGATTCTGGACTTTGGTCTGGAACAAACTGAAATTAACTTGAACAAAAAATATTTCAGTCTGGACATTTTACCTTTAATTTTGGACCAGGTCTGGATTGATTCTGGAACTCATTTCTTTTGGTCTGGACTTAGTTCCATGTCCTGAATCATGCTATCTTATGGTCTTGGCCAAATCTGGATTGATCCTCTTGTTCTGGACTCATAAACATACCTTCTGGTCAAGTCTGGAACAAGTGTGGACTGTGTAATTTTTCACTGCCAGGCCATCTTCTGGTCAGAATAACTTCTGGAATAAAATTGATATTCGACTCCTATTTGTCTGGAACAACTCTCCTTCTGGCAGGCTTTCCAATGGTATGATCCATGTTTCATTATGATTTTTATTCCTTCTGTTCTGGGCCACCAAACATATCCTCTGGTGATGTTTTGACATCCTGGAACATCTTATGGAAATTCCAGAATTCATTTTCCTTTGATCTCTGCTTCTGTTTCCTTCAGTTTCTGGGGCATTTAACTTAACAATTCAAAGTACAAAATAAGTTTACATTGAGTACATTTGTAAGCATCAAAATCCTAAGTACTTAGAACCAACTTGGTTCCAACAATCTACCCCTTTTTGATGATGACAAAACCTTAACTTATTTTGCTAACTTATGACTCGAAAACTTTGAATTACTCCCTCTCAGACCAATCTCTCCCCCTAAGTCTGATACTCTCCTTTTCAACTCCTTCTTTGTTCTCTCTTTCTTTTCTTCTTTTCTCCTCTCCTTTTCAACTGCTTCTTTTTGCTCTCTTTCTTTTTCTCTCTTCACATTTCCTCTCCTTTTCAACTCCTTCTGTTTTCACTCATTCTTTTTCTTTCGTTGTTTTCCTTTCTCCCTGTTTCCTCTCCTTTTCAAATCCTTCTATTTTCTCTCTTTCTTTTTCTCTCCTTCTTTCTTTTTATCTCTCCTTTCTTTCTCCCCCTTTTTGTCATCAGCCAAAAAGTAGTCCTACTATTTTTGATTTTTTTTTCTTTACAAAGTACAGAACATAAATTAAAAGACAGAAAAGAAAATAACAGGAAAATTTAAAAACTCCTAAGATGACTACTTGAGCTAGTCAGGTATGGAGGTAATGCTGAGATGCTTCTTAATGAACTCGAACCTATCTTCTGGTAAAGCTTTGGTGAAGATATCAGCCCATTGATGATTAGTGTCCACAAACTGAATGTTGAGTACTCCTTTCTGAACATAATCTTTGATGAAGTGGTGTTTGATTTCTATGTGTTTGGCTCTAGAATGTAGGAAAGGATTTTTGGTTAGGCAAATTGCAGAGGTGTTATCACAATAGATGGGTATGTTGGATTCTAATATTTTGTTGTCTTCAAGTTGATGCTTCATCCATAGTAGTTGAGAGCTGCAGCCAGCTGCTGAAACGTATTCAGCCTCTGCTGTTGACATGGCAATAGTGTGTTGCCTCTTACTGGACCACGAAATTAAATTGTCTCCTAAAAAAGTACAATAGCCACTGGTACTTTTCCTTTCCAACTTGTCTACAGCATAGTCAGAATCACAAAAACCTTTGAGTTTTTAGGTGGGTGTTTTCTTGTATAATAAGGTAAGGTTGGTGGTTCCTTTAAGGTATCTCAAAATTCGTTTGACAGCAGTTAAATGGGATTCCATAGGGTCAGCTTGAAATCGGGCACAGACACAAACACTAAACATAATGTCAGGTCTAGAAGCAGTTAAATATAGAAGGGATCCAATAATACCTCTGTATGTTTTCTGGTCTACCTTTTTACTGGTTTCATCTTTCTCAAGTGAGCAGGTTGGGTGCATGGGGATGGCCATAGGCTTACAGTCACTCATCTTGAACTTTTTAAGAAGTTCTTTGGTGTATTTAGATTGGTGAATGAGTATACCTGTTTTACCTTGATGAATCTGAATTCCCAAGAAGAACTTAAGTTCTCCCATCATGCTCATTTGGAACTCCTTCTTTCTGTTGACTGTATCCTTGAGCTACAACTTCACTCTTTTCATTGAATTTGTTTCTGAATACCTACTTGGTTCCAATAATGCTTCTGTTTGGTCTGGATACCAGATCCCAAACATTATTCCTTTGAATTTCATTCAGCTCTTCTTGCATTGCAAGTATCCAACCTTCCTCTGCCAAAACTTCATCAACAATGCTTGGTTCGCATCAGCTTCTGGTTCTGGTGAATCTTTCTAGGTACTTCTGTTTCTTCTGCTTCTGCTTCTGCTCCCTTTGGTTCTGGTGAACCTGCACTATTTTTATCTTGCTTTGACTTGTCAAGATCAAGCAGTTTGTCATATTATATAATGCAAATCAAATACTTTAAAATTTAACTTAATACAGCCAAACCATTAATTCTGCTTCTGGTGGTTTCTGTTTGTTTTTGAAACCACTGGAATGTTGTTTCTACTGAGGTGTTCAATTCGTGTGAATCACCTGGTTCCTCTGACAATTTGAAAATCTGCAGAACAGTTATCTAGCTTTGATTTGTTAAGATCAAGCTTCTTGTTATCACAGTAAACATAAATATTAAGTAATAATAGTATTTACAGCAAGATGTAGCCTCAGTTTTACTCTGAAAATCCTCTTGCTTCTGATTTTCAGATTTCTAATCTATATGTTCTGAGATTACATGGTTTGGATGAGGGAATTTGAATTCCCTTC